>JAQIXU010001154.1:0-19980 GCA_034701245.1 Strigamia transsilvanica | reverse complement strand
TGATGAATTTTTCACGAATTTCGACTTAATTTGATGAATTTATCATGAATTTCGACTTAATTTGATGAATTTTTCATAAATTTCGACTTAATTTGATGAATTTTTCATGAATTTCTACTTAATTGGATGAATTTCGACTTAATTTGATGAATTTTTCATGAATTTCGATTTAATTTGATGAATTTTTTATGAATTTTGACTTAATTTGATGAATTTGTCATACATTTCGACTTAATTTGATGTATTTTTTATGAATTTCGACGTAATTTGATGAATTTTTCATAAATTTCGACTTAATTCGAAGAATTTTTCATGAATTTCGACTTAATTTGATGAATTTTTCATGAATTTCGACGTAGTTTGATGAATACGTTCCCCCGATACGTTCCCTCGATACGTTTCCGATACGTTCCCGATACGTTTCGGAAACGTGACATTAGTTTCGCGCGCTATACGAGGTCCGCGCGTTATTTGCAATTTTTAATTTTACCCCGCGCGTTATTCGAGGTCCGCGGGCTAATGGAGGCCCGCGGACAAATGGAAGAAATACGGCAAAAATTCCCCTTTGTTCCGTGTTTAAAATTGTTGGAGTTTAAGTTTCATTTTTCTGAGGAAGTGATGTGTGAGAGTGAGTTTTTAATTGGGTTTTTGTATAGTCTTGGCTTTCCCCCCGCTCTTTTAGTTATATTCTGGTTTTTGTTTGATTGTTTAGGGTTGCCAATTAAAATTTGCTGTAGTGTTTGAATGAAGTATCAAGGAATTGATCAAATGCCAGGGTTATTAACTTAAAAATTAATATTTTCTGGCCCGTGCTCACTAAATGTCCCATCGACCTAATTTCGGCACCCATTTTAGTGACCCCAAAATGTTCTTTAAAATTATTTTTAATCGCGTGAAAAATAGCTAAAAGGTCATGTTTGGGGCAATAAATTCAGAATTTTTGTGGTTTTCAACATCAACCACAAAAATTCAGAAAACATAAATGCAAATGGCCATTTGAAGGGGTGTGATGATGTAATGGGTATGGCTGTAGGCAATGCTTTGGAAAATTGTCAAGACCTTGTTTAAAAGTGTTTACATATCTATAACTTGACCTTGTGAAATTTCCCAAATTTTTTCTTATCTTCTCATGTCCTTGCAAATTAAAATTAATTCAGCTGAGAATTGCACAAAAATTACAACCAAAACAAAATTATTATTTTGTTTTGTGAGTTTTGGTTTTTCTTTTATAATTCCTTGGGATTTTTACACCAATAATTACACACAATTGTAAATTGTAATGCAGTGAACTAACTCGCTTAGCAAAATTAAAAAAAAAAACTATAGGAAGAGGGTCAAGGATAAATACTACACTTTAAAGCAGTTGTGCTGTGAATAAATTACCTTGCAATGATGAGGTGGAATGGTTCTAAACCATGTCATGAAAATGAAATTGAAAGTAATAGGATAAGCATTTGTGCACAAAAGAATGAACAATATCACTTGAAGTCGACCAGGAGAACCCAAACTGAGCAATAGTTTATCTAGGAGATTGGGCTGAGGAGTTGGATTAGACATTTTGAAAATCTAAAATAAATAACAGTAAAAACATGAATGAAAAACAAACAAACTAAACAAACAGATTTTAACAGATTTTATGGCAATAAACAAACGTGACTACTCACTAATTTGTCTTCACGCTATCAGCCGATGAAATCCACTGAACTTTAACTTCATCTGCACTTAATGCGACATAGATTTCGAATGAAATATCCTGACTGCATCCCTCATGCTTTGCCTCCGGTTAAGTATGACATCACCATGGGATACGTCACAAATCTCCCACAAACTCTTGAGATTTAGTTAAAATGAGGTGAAAACAATATTTATCTCCATTGACCATATGGCAGTTGGAGTTGGGTACTTTGATTTCGTCTACATGGCTCAACCATTTTTAATTATACTTATTAAAAATCAGGTAATGGACAAGTAGGTTCTAAGTGTTTTATTTTTTTATTCCGGTTTACCGTATCCTGTTTGGTTCGAGCACAATCGAGTGTTATTTGGCTGACGAATTTCTTGTGCATGTTAATTTTTGGCTCGTGTCCAAGCGATTTGGAAAGAAAATTAAAAAAAGTTGATGCTGGGATTATGGGTGGACTCTGATCGATATAGATTTCATTTTTTTTGTTGAGAATAATTAATTTTATAAATAATTTCGGCTTAAGTGTTCATTGAAGTTTGGTTTCCTGTTGAACTTCATTGTGATCAAGTTTTTCTTCGAAACTGGAAAAGAGGAAATGACCAATGCATTGGTTTCACTTTATCGCAAGTGATAAGTGGAGATTTTGTTGTTAATGGCGTAATTCAGGATCAGTTTACACCTGAATACAGTTTGGTTTTTCCATTAATTTACATACAGCTGGGTCTGTTAATCATCACATCATTGACTCTTATTTCTGAAATATTTTTTTCTTCTGTTTTTTATTTTTTCATTTATTATTATTTTTTTTATATTATAGTAGTGACATTTTTTAATAAACATGTTTATTCTTGTTAAGCATCTGATAAAAGCTTTTTTTGTTTACTATTTTTCTCCTTAATTAAGTTTACTGTTTGTTCACTTTTTAGCAGTTCAATTTTTTAATGAAAAATAAGTAGAGGAAAAGACACCTTGTTACGTGATGTTTGTTTCTGCGAAACGTTTAAAAAAAATTTATTTCCTCCATTTGGCACGTGATGTATATAAAATTATGTACATATTATCCTTTTATAAAGGGTTATTTAAGCATTAAAACAATAATAAATTACAAAAAAACAAAAACAATTTGAGCATATTATGAAAAAGGAAATAATTATGTGACAGTTTCGCTAATATTTTTTCGAAATGAACGTACTCTTGGTTTGGTGCTATAAATCGTTTCTATGTTTTCGGAGTCTTCTACTGTGTCGGGGAGCGGGATTTGCTGAGTTTCAGGTAGAAGTAATGTTAATAATCCAGCTACAATTGTGACTATGCCAATAAAAAGGGCAGGAAATGGTAACCAAGATCGTTCACCCTGTTTGAAAATAATATAATTAGTTTAATCTAAAGAATTTTTTGTTAGATGAAAAAAATTTACCAATAAAAGTAAAAACGGTGCTAGAATGTGCCCAAATCCATGCCAGAAAGCACAAACTCCACTTCCAGCTGCTCTGAAAGTTACAAAATGCATTCAAACAATGATTAACATTCATTAAGGTCATACTAGTAGTAATTGCACATTTACCATACAATTTAGAGTAAACAGGTTAAAGATTACTTTGTGCCAAACTTAATATTAAAACTGAATTTGCAAAAATTAGTTATCAGATTAAGGCATCCAGCCTTCCATATAAATGATATCTTGTTTATTTCATCATAATACTTGTCTAATTTTGAATTATGATTTAGAAATTAATAAAAATGCTTATCACAGGTATAATATGACAAGTACAGACTAATACCTTGTTTGCACCAGAACGTTTGGGTTAGTCTAATGTTTGAATTTAGTTCTGAAAATTGGTGCGAATGCGGCTGGCCCAAAATTATCTACTGTAGTTTAAAAATGTTTAAACTAGGTAATTAAACTCTAGTTTTCTAAACTAGATAACTGCCAAAGCCAGCCCAGAACACTTACCACAATTCCGTGCGTGTGGTCAATGGATTGTCTATGCTAGTCTAGATATGTGGATTTTAATTGTTGGTGCGAATGCATTAGCCTAATCATTTTTCAGGCTAAATCACCCAGAACTAGATTCAAACATTAGGCTAGCCCAAACTTTCTGGTGCGAACAAGACATTATGAGGTCGATGCACAGATTCAACTCCATAGACAGGCAGATTTATGGTCTGTTGGGCCCTTACTGTAGCCCTTTTTTGTTGGGGGGGGGGGGGAGCTATTTACTCTTACTGATCTTTATTAGGTACCTGATTAGAGTGGGATAAAGTTCAGCTGTGTATACATCCAGACAAGCCATGCTTGCAGAAATGAAGGCAATTGCAAACAGAGCGCATCCCACCGACGCGGCAGTTAGTCCAGCATTTCCATCTAAGATAAACAATTTTATTAAAAATGTTTTTATTTGCAAGACAAGATTGTGTACAGAAATATAATTTTCATTGTCTTGAGTGACCTTCTAAACTCAAGGTTGTTCACTTCACATTGTTCACATTATTTGTGTTTGTATATTTGCCAGTACACAAAAGAAAAAGAAAAAAAACATGTACCTGAATAATTATAAAGCAACGAGGTGATGAAATATAAAACACCAATCACTACGCAACTGACACATTGTAAAATACGTCTTCCTAGCCTGAAATTAAAACGTAAAATTCAAATTAGAAATTTAATCAGGTCTAAAAAAAAAGGGTCTTACTTTGGTAGAATAAAAAACAAAAGAAGGCGACTAGAAACTGACACGCCACCTATTGCTATAAAGGTGAAGTAAACACTTCCTCCCAAGTCTGGGATCAGGTATGTGACTCCAGACGATGCAAGTGCTGTTGCAAACCTAATAAGATATATTTTGTAATGGCCATCTTACATTTTTGGTGCATTTCTTACCAACTGTATGACTGTATTAATAAATATTTTCTTAGTTTGGGTGTTTTGATCAAATGTCTGGGATCGTTTCTCCATTCTCCCTTACAGGAAACTGGCAATTGACGAGATATCCAATCAATTTCATGAGGTAATGTTGGGGGCAGTGATACATTATTATGGCTTGCATAAAATTCAGCAACATTTTCTGCTTCCTCTAGTTTCTTATTGCAAATGAGCCATCTTACTGATTCAGGTGCCAACCTAAGTAAATCAGAAAGAAAAAAAAATTAAATCTGTTACCATATATGAAATTCATAATACTTTTACCAAAAATAAGCTATTCCAACGAGACTTGGTAAACTCAAGGCAAGTTGAGTGTACCTCCAACTACTAACCGCATATGCAATAAGTGCAGCCACTATGATGGCCGACGATGCGGTACTTGTGACGAGAATGGCCACATTTGTACGAAATTTTTGAGAGAAATTCTCAAATATCAAACAGTAGGTTGAAATAACCAATGCCTATAAAAATAGTTGGAGATTATGTTACGATTTAAATTGATTTTAAGTCGAAAATTACTTGTATTAAAAACCCTTGGATTGTTCTAAGGGCTACGTATGCTTGGTAAGTGTTCGAAAACACTATTCCGATTCCGATGACAGTCTGCAGTAGAAGTGCGACCAACATAACTGGTTTGCGGCCAAATTTATCTGCTAAAAATCCGGCTATGGGGCCTCCAATTGCAACCCCAACAAAGTAAAAGGTTTGAGCTAGTCTTGCTAGATGACGGTGATTGCAAACCAGGTTCCACTAAGAGTCAGGGAAGTAAATGCTTATAATAAAATTTCGTATAAATGCATCAAGAGTAATATAGACAGGATAAGAGACTCCACTCCACTGTAGATATTATTAAATGCGAATTAATTGCTTTGAGTGATTTTATTCTTATTCTTGCTATATCTACTCTTGGCGTAATGGATTTTACTTCTGCAACGATTGTGGCACTTTTAGCGTCGGTATTGTAGTCCCATTCACCGTGACATGTTGAAAGTCCTGCGTTTTTATTAGCTGGGTTGATGTATACGTTACAGTTATCTAGTTTCGAGTAGGAATTCAATGGAATGGTGTCGTTTATGGAAAACGAGGAATTGTTGGAGATCTGAAATGAAATGAAATCATTGAGGTCGTGGGATTTAATGTAAAAAAAAAAAAGGTAATTGGCAGGAGAAAATGGGACAAGGTTAGGAATGAAAGCCTTCAATTGAATCCATAGATCCTTGGCAGCAAAAATTGAATCACAACAAATTTATAATTTCTTTTTTATTCAAAAATGAGATGCGAGTTCGTTTTTATAATTATAATTAGTCTTTTTAATGGAATTAAATTACAACCATGAAATCTTCCCAAAGGAAGTTAATTTTTTTTTTTTTTGGTTTTGTTTTTGTTCTTTTTCTCAGGGGTCTAAGACCTTATTATTTCATAAAATTTAAAAGCGTATCATTACACACAATTGTGCAATTGTTTGCTAAACCATAAATAAGATGATGGTGGCAATCAACTGTTTTCACTAGTGTGAGAAGCTCAGGTCTATTTATTGTGGAAGTATGTCAACGTATGAAACCCATCAAATTTTTTAGCACTTAAAAAAATAATTCAAAATATTAGAATTATGCAAATTTTTGTTGGGTTATTAATTTTTTTTTAAAGAGAAAGAGATATAAATTTAGCCCTATTTACAATTTATCAAAATGTAAGATTTTTTTTTTTGCTCGGAAAAATCGAGGTCAATGGGGAAAGGAAAAGATTAAAAAAAATTACTGAAGGCATTTTTCAAGAACTGGTTATGCTGAGTTTTTAGAATGTGCCCTCTGTATACCAGATGATCAAGATAGAAGTAATATACATAGAAGTTTGGCCTCGTATAATTAACTAGTTATTCAACGTTGTGTATAATGATTAATGATCAATTATTTTCAAAGAAAATTAAAGTTCTAATCACCCTAAGATCTAATGCTGTGTAAAACAAAGACATATTTAGGTTATTAACATCTGAGAGCTAATTTGATGACCTATAGATGTATAAAATATATGGTCTAATTTTATAATTGCTGAGATTGGGTTATTTCACAAGAAAATAACTTTATTAAAAATATATGTTAATTTTAGTTTTATGTGAAATTGCGCAACAATAACAGCAAATTAAGTCTTGCTTCAAAATATTTACATTTAAACTTATAGAGTTCGAACTTAAGCATAAGTTGAATTCATGGTGCATAAAGCATGACTTCCTTTCATTAAAGACTTCCTCCCATTAGATGTTTGGATACATATCAACAAAAAGAAAAAGAAAAGAAAAATGAAACAATACATATCAATTTTTTTGTCAATTGAAGACCTTAGATGTGCCCCCATTTTTTGTTAACCATGTTATAAACTGGATAAAAATCCTTCACCTCGGACCTAGACGACTGGAAAAACTAGTTTACCATAACTAATCCATATCTATACTATACCCACACTAACACATTAATAGAAATTAGCGCAAATCACTAAAACAAATTCAAAACTCAATAGAGAAAGCTGACAATTGTTACCTAACCTTAATTGGACGTACCTTGCAGTGATGTGGAGGTGTAGTTGCAAAAATGGTAATCAGTGCAGGATTGAGGGCACCTGGAAATCCATTAGTAGCTAATAATAATAAGGCAAACACCTGGTATCTCCCTGGATCACCTAGTCTGTTAATGAAATTATCCAGGGTTGCAACCATTTTGTCCCATTGATGGCAAGCACGAAAATTAAGTAGACTGTGGTTGATCCACAGCTTGCTCTGTTTCTTTTCCTTCTAACCTGAGCTAGACAAAACCCAACTGAATCTCAAGGTGTGGTCACGTGCTTGTTGCCTCCAGGCTATAGAATTTTGCTGCACTCGGTAACCGGTTTCTTGGCGTCTATTGTGATGTCACTTGTGAGTAGACTGTCTGCCTTTTTTGTTGAGAAAAACGAAATAGACAAGTGGTGGAAAAAGATAATAAGTGATTTCCTGCTTAATGAATAATTCATTTTTAAGTGAATAGTAGTTTTATTTCAACTAGTTTTTGATTTTTTTTTTCGTATTTTTTTTTGTAAAAATGTTAAGAATAAGAAGTGCTAACTAGTATATTGATTTAATGGTTTGATGATATCACACTCTTTAATAGATTTGCTGAATGTGTGATGAGTCTCTTTAGATTTCCATAATTTCTCAACATCTTCAGGGACTTCTGGTAATGGCTTGTTCTTTGTTTCAGGAAGAAGCATTGTGACAAATACCCCAAATAAAGCCATGAAAGCACAGATTAAAAATGGAAGAGGTTTCCATACATATTTCTCCTGGTAATTAAAAAAAAAAAGAAAAAAAAAATTATTTTCATTGAAATTTATGAGAAATTTAAGAACTGCTGTCCAACCCCATTATAACGAATCATTAGGTTTCTGTTTTTTAGTAGGCGCATTCAAAAAAGAGACATTTTGTCTAAAAATTGGTGCAAGATGAACATTTAAACTAAAATTAATTGTTTATGAAGTTTCTATAAATTGAATGACCACCAAAAACAGCTAAAAACCGTCACCAAAAACTGCAAAAATATAAACCATGTTTACGTCAGATTTTGGTTTTTACAGTCAAATTCAAAATGGCTGGATAGTTGTATTGAGGTTCGATAGTAAATCTTTTTTAAAATTCTTTTTATATTACCAATAGCATAACTTGGGGAGCTACAATTCCTCCTATTCTTCCCCAGAGGTTCGCCACTCCCAGGAGTAGAGTTCTCAATACTGTAGGACTTTGTTCGCTTACATGGATAGGCATTACTGAAAAGTAAGCACCTAATGCTGCTCGACCTAAACCGGCTGTTACTGTCACTGTTAGAAGGGCCCCAGTACCAGATGGTAATATTATTAAAAGAAATACAACTATAGTGCAGATCAATGTGTTGAAAGATAGTATGGCGTACCCCATTGTTTTTCGTGTTGTGCTATGCAGAGAAAAATTTTTCAATTTAATGTTTGATTTGGTAATTAACTCTAATGTAATGACAGGTACCAGTTAAGGATAAAGTATGACGTAATGATGACAACTACATCAATGAGACTCGTGATACAATAACTGATGTGTAAGTTTGATCCAATTGTCGTCATTGAATAGGAAATTGCATAAAAGGCAAAGCAAGATGTGAAACTGAAGAGAAAACGCAAATTTGCGATTATTGCGTATTAAACACAAACGTGGCTTACGCAATGGTGGCTTACAAGAAGTAGCAAGATGCTGATGATACGATGAACATTTTCTTCGTGCGAAACAAGTCTAAAAATCCGTAATGTGTTGTTTTTCTTATTTGTTGGTTGCATTCAATCACATGGGTAATTTCAGCTCCTAGATTTGGGGGAACTGGTAGGTGGTTAATTCGAGCAAAACGTTTTAGTTCTTTCTTAGCTTCTTCTACTCTGTTCACTGCTATCAACCATCGAGGACATTCTGGTAAAAACCTAAATGTAAAAACAAATAAGTAAATGTTTACATATTAGTTTTTTTTTACAATTCTTTTTATTACCATGTAAAGGCAATAGTTAGTGCGAAAGGAATACTTATAATCAAATGAAATGTTCTCCAACTTTTTACAAAATAATCCAAAATCGTGACTATCAATAGGATCACTGGCCATTGAATTTGCGAGATGATTGCAACAATGTTTCGTCTATGTGGCAAAAATAATTCTATGCTCATGACATAAGCGGTCCCTGACGCTCCCTAGTAAAAAAGCAAAAAAATAATAATAGAATAATATTTTATCTAAGTTTTTCTAGTGCCCATTTTACAATTGAAAAATTAGGGGTTATTTAATATTCTACAATTGCTCCTATTGATACATCCTCCCCATCTCCTGCCACAGAAGCTGACAAGCATGAAACAGCCGGAAGAAATTGATTATGTCAAATAAAATATAATAAATACCTGAAGAATAAGCCCTCCAATAAATCTGAGGATTAGGTACGCGTAATAATCGTTTACGAAAGCTATGGCAATTCCCAAAGCAACGTAACCATAGAGACAAGAAAGAATAACCGGTTTTCTACCGATTCTATCCGCTAAGTATCCGAACAGACCACATCCAATTGTAACTCCAGCAAAATACACTGAATTAGCCAGCGCTGCTTGGTAATGTTTATCACACACCAAATCCCACTGAAACAATTGACGTTTGATTAATTTTCGTTGAAATGTAAGGAAAAATTGATTGATTTACCTCTTGAATGATGCTCCATTTTCCATCTTGTGGGTAATGTGTCCACCCATGAATGCAATGAGTAGTGCCTGCACTGTGATCTTCGAAATTGATGTACATTGAACATGACTCATACTCGCCATTATCGAGTTTGGGGATCGAATCGTTGAGAGATATTCCCTCCGCAATCTTGATGTTACAAGATAAAAGTTAGTTAAAATTAAATTTAGTTATGGATTTGATCCGTTGGGTATAGATATTTAGTTTTTCTTTTTAACCTGACAGTGATGTGGACTTATTCCCATAGTGAAGATTGTCATCAGGTTGTTGAATGAGATTATCCACATGGAGACGCATAGCATTGCCAGAATACTTTTTTGACATCTTCCTGGGTCTCCAAAATTGGCTAATAAATCATCAACTGAAGTAGAACCCATTCAGTGAGACTTGGCTGCTCCGTTTTGCTCCTAGTGATTGTCCAACTGATTGTCACAATCAAACTCAATTGGCTTTTCATTGCCAGGTACAAGCAATTTTAGATTAAATTAGATGTCATAGCTTAAACAAAATTTACGTCACCAAACCATTGTTATGTAAGGAGGATTACTAAAGATTTTTTCAGATTTAGTGAGAATCAAATTTAACAATGGAAACATTGAAATATAACTTAATTGGTGTATTTTGGATTTTGAAACACGATAAAGCCCGGTATGGTATTGAAATTTTAAAAATAGTTTACAGTTTTAGTCTATAGGTAATAGTTGTATTGTCATACTTACTCTTTTTTTTATTAGCGATAGTTAATTTCTTGTTGAGTTGATGTGCGAAAATGAACTTGGATCCTTAATTTACAGCGGAAGGATATTGACCCCTATGAGATATGAAAATAATGGTTTAAAGTTAGCAAAGATATGTCTGGGAGAGTTTGCAATTTTCGTTTCCTTTCAAAGGATGTTTTGAATTTTTTAAATAGTTTAATTATGTGTTTTGTCTGAACAAAAATTCCTTTTGAAGTTGGGAAAATTATTTTTTTCGGGACCCGAGAAATCGGTTCGTTATAACGGAAGTTTGTTATAACAAAATATAACAAAATGCATTTTATAGCTGAAAAAATTCACTTTTGACATGAAAAACAATATTTATTCCTATACATGATGATCTTTGTTTGATTTAAAGTTATGACAGTATTTTTTAAAATAAAATTTTTAATGTCATTAATTTAAAAAATCATATCTGCTGGTACATTTGCCTGTAAACAAGTGATTTTTTGTTTTTCTTGTTGCTGCAAATGTTTATTTAGCAGCCATTTTAAAATGGGAAATTTTCCCAATAAATATTGTTATACTCTTGGTTTCTAAATAAGGACATCAGTCCAGGGGCGTAGCTTCAAATTTTGGGCCCCCATGCAAAAATATTATTGGGCCCCCTCTTCGATTTTTAGGGGCCAAAAAATTCCAACAAAATATAAAATAAAATAAATTAAATTTTTTTTCTTTAAATTTTTTAAGATTTGGGTTCCAAAAAAGGCTGCGCAAAGGGCCTTTGTGGCCCCAAAATTACTACACAAAAAAATTTTTTCGGAAAGTGAAGGGCCCCCAAAACTAAGGGGCTTCCATGCACCGCATGGGCCTGCGGTATGGTACCTACGCCCCTGCATCAGTCGAGAGTCAAATGATCAATTTTCGAAATTCGTTATAACAAGAGCTTGTGAATATAAGAGTGTTTCTGAAAATGTGTTTGATATAACGAATAATTTGTTATATTAAAATTCCTTTTCGCAAAATTTTTTAACATGGGATTCTATGGTAAACCAACCAAGTCATTTAAAAAAAATTGTAATAGCAAAAAATCGTTATAACGAGTTTCGACTGTAATAATGTTAGCATATAAAGGGGAAGAAATTTATCAAAGCCAATTTTTATTCGGTACAAACTATCTCTATATACAGAAAAATAAAATATTTTAGAAATATATAAACATGAACAACTGCATGTTGCGTCACATGATTAATTTTTTTTAAAGGCCTACTGATAGTACAGCAATAAAATTGATGCTTTTTAACACTCGTTATTTAGTTATTAAACAATTTTGGCCTTCAGAATTAGGATGATGTATCTACAGATAAGTATAAGACAATGGCATCATTAATTGAGGCTTTGAATACTCGTCCATGAAAGATATGGCTACAATTTCTTAATAAATGCAGCAAATGCAACTTTAGGAATAAACTACAATTCTAAAACTACCCACAAATGCAGTACGATTAGTAATCATGTTGATATGAACTTAGTTAAGTGCATAGTTTCAGATTTTTCTTGTTCGGTCCCATTTTCTGATACGATTAAATTTTGATTGGGATCTTTTGACCAAAGTGCATCGACATTTTCTGGGATATCTGGCAGTGGTTTGTCCTTAGTTTCTGGCAAGAAATGAGTAAGACTTGCTGCTATGCAAGTTAGAATTGCACATATAACAAATGGAAGCGGTTTCCACACGTAAGCTTCCTGGAAATAAACAACATTAGTGTTATTTCTGTACTTTGGTTATTTTTTGTTAGGATATTACCAACAACATCACTTGTGGCGCCACCATTGATCCAATTCGGCCGAAGCAGTTACTGATTCCGAATAGTAAATTTCTAACAACTGTTGGACCCAATTCATTGCAGTAAATGGGCATGGCCGAAAAGAATCCTGCAATTGCTGTTCGTCCGACAGCTGCCACTATGGTTACACTCAATTCCAACGCTTCACCTTTTGGTACAGTCAACTGAATAATAGCTACGACGAAAGTCATTACACAACAGATGCCCAGACAAAGTGCAACTGCGGGTTTGCGACCAATCCTTGAAAAAAAATGCAAAAAAGATACTTGAAACGGCAGTAAAAGTTAATAATAATTAGCTACCTTTTCAGAACAAAGTACATCATAATTATTGCTATTAACTCAACCATGCTAGTTACTGCAAAACTAACGTTCGCGTTGACTTTAAAACTAGTCATAGCAAATGCAATAGCGTAAAAAGCAAATATTGCAACAAAACTAAAAGGAAAAAAATATTTATAAACAATGCATTGGATTTTCATTCTGATTAGTTTTTAATACAAGTAGAAACATGATATAAATGATATTAATCTCATTTTTCTTCTCTTTATTAAATCCAAGAGACCATAGTTATTATTTTTTTGCTTCTTGTTCTGGTTGATTTTCTGCACTACAGCCTGTACATCATCTGCAAACCGACCATCTACTGGTAACTTATTGAATCTGCAAATCCGTGTCAGTTCCATCTTAGCTCTTGAAACTTTGCCAACAGCTAAAAGCCATCGAATAGATTCTGGAATAAGCCTAAAGTAACACGATTAGGTAATAGAATAGTTATCTCTTAAGCCAACTTAAAGTATTTAAACAATAGCCTGAGATTACGGTATCTTGAATTCTTGTGCCATACTTTTACTGCAGAGAAGGGTTTGCAATTTAAAATGACACGTGTTTGTGTTTGGAAGTTTTATCATGAGAAAGGAATGGAGTGGCCATTACAAAAACAAAAAGTGATAAATAGTTACCAAATGTATGTTATAGTGACAACAAATGGCAAATTGGATATCAAGTAGACTGTTTTCCAACTTTTAAAAAAATAAAAGAAAGCACACATCAAGAATAACATGCATGGCCATATAACTTGAGCGACTATTGCAACCATTGTTCTTCTACATGGTATAAATAATTCAACTGCTAATATATACGAACAATTAAATCCGCCCTAAAACCAAAAGATTAATTAGTTGTATCTATTTTAGCAATTATGCAATACACACTTGAAGGAGAAATCCATGAAGAAATCTCAATATCCCATACATGAGATAATTTACAGAGAAAGGAATCACTGCTGAAATTATTACGCTCAATAAAACTGACACAATCAGGACAGGTTTGCGGCCAAGCATGTCTGCTAAATATCCAAAAAATGCAGCACCAACCGTAACACCAGCAAAGTAAAGCGTTGTAGCTAACGCTGCCTGGTATTGTTTATCACATACTAAATCCCACTGTAAGTTTGAATTTTATTAGTTAGGGTTATTGTGGTGTTAATATTGAAGTTTTACCTCTTGTATTATATTCCATTCATCATCAGGTGGATAAAATTGCCAACCCGATGTACATTCAGTTGTCCCTAATGTGTGGTTAGTCGGATCGACGTACATGAGACATGAGTCATATTCGTCGTTTTCTAGTTTGGGTATGGATTCATTTTTTGACCAATTGTCAGGAATCTTAGATTAAAAATCACATTATAGTGCGAGTGAGAAGCGTGTCTGGTTATAAACTTTGGTTTTGATACCTTGCAATGATGCGGATAAGCGACTATGTTAAACAAATTCATCATATTGTTAAGCGCTAAACTGCACATGCAAAAGCATAGTAAAAAAAGCACGAAAAGTTGGTATCTTCCAGGGTCTCCGCCATATCTCTTTAGCAACTCGTCCACATTACGCACAGTCATGCTTGCAATAGTTTGTTGTAATCCTAGAATTTTGCTTTCATATGACTCTTATCACTGATTAAAGCTTGGGGATAAAGTTTATTGATTGCTAGCTTTGATAAATACGAGCAGAAGAAATGAAAATCGAAATTATAAAATGTATTTTATTTAATGCATAGAGGCGTCGCTAAATCAAATTTTTCTAACAAATGCTGAGATTACTAATCATGCTTTTAGGGAATTAGTTAAAGGCTCATTTTCTTTTTCATGTTTGTGTTCATGTTTTGATATGTTTAAAGTTTGCCCTGGACAACTTGACCAAAGTTCATGGATGTCTTCAGGAATATCTGGCAATGGTTTATTCCAAGTTTCCGGTAACAAGTGAGTAAGCATTGCTGCCACGCAGCACATAATTGCACATATTATAAATGGAAGTGGCGTCCACACATAAACTTCCTGAAAGAAAACAACAATGATGTTGTTATTATTGTTGTCTTGTTAAAGTTGTTTTTACTGAGGCATTACCAACAACATCACTTGTGGCGCTACCATTGCTCCGATTTGGCCCCAAACATTACCAATTCCAAAGAGCAAATTTCTGAGAACCGTTGGACTCAATTCGTTACAGTAAATTGGCATGCACGAGAAAAGTGCTGCTATAGCTACTAGACCTACAGTTGCAGCAATGGTTACTCCCAGTTCAGATAGTGAACCTTCAGGAAGAGTTAGTTGAAGAATGGCTACAGCAAAACTTAATCCAGAACACATTGCCAAAGTAACTAAAGTTGTGGTCTTGCGGCCAACCCTAAAAAAACAACAATGCATGTTGGATTGTTGCATAGAAATAAGCTTATAAACAATACCTTTGCATGACAAAGTATAAAATAATGCCTGCAAGTAATTCAAGGAAGCTAACTGCAGCAAAACTACCATAAATGTTGACTTTGAAACCAGTCATTGCAAACAAAATGCCATAAAAAGCATAAAATGCAACAAAACTAAAAGGAAGATAAAAAACACATAATTAATATTGGTTTTTGTATAAGGTTGCTTTTAATACTAGTAATAACACGACATGAAGGATATTATCCTCATTTTCTTCGTCCTTATCAAATCCATGAAACTGTAGTTCTTTTCTGTTTGGTTTTTATTTTTTTGGATTTCTTGCACTACCGTCTGTACATCATCCGCAAACTGAGCGCTTACTGGACGATTATTCAGTCTGCAAACCCTTGCCAGCTCCATTTTAGCTCTAGAAACTTTACCAACAGCTAATAGCCATCGAATAGATTCAGGAATAAGCCTGTAAGATATTTATTCTAGTGAAGTTAAACAAATAATTTTAGTCTTTGTTAGTTCTGTTGGATGACCATTCATAAAAGATGTGTTATTGGAGTTAAAAATGTTGCTAATCGTTTATGAATGCATACCAAATAGTTACCAAATGTATGCTATAGTGATAACAAATGGCACATTGCATATCAAGTGAACTGTTTTCCAACTTTTGAAGAAGTAGAACAAACCAGATAATAACAATAACATACATGGCCATATACATTGACCGACTATTCCAATCATAGTTCTTCTATGTGGTGATACTATTTCAACTGCCATTACGTAGGCACAATTGCCCTACAAATGTGAAAAATTATTAACATAAATTACAATAGGCAGAGCCAGCTCAGACGTCGGTTTTTCGGGCCCCAGACCCCAGAGGGGCCCCAACTTTCAAATTTCTAAAAAACAAATTTATAACAACACCCCAAAATATTTTGGGGCCCCACTGTCGAGGCCCGCAAAACGCCAGCCGGCCCTGCCAATAAACATGCGCACTACACACTTGAAGGAGACCTCCATGAAGGAATCTCAAGAAACTATAGATGAAAAAATTTGGAGAAAAAGGAATCGCTGCGGTAATTATTATACACAGTGTAAGCGTGCTAACCATAACCGGTTTGCGGCCAATCATGTCTGCTAAATAACCAAAAACTGCAGAACCAACTGTGACTCCAGCAAAGTAAATGGAAATCCCCAGAGCAGCTTGGTAATGCTTGTCGCATACTAATTCCCACTAGGTTTGAATTTTATCTATTAGTATTGTTCCGGTAACGTGCTACCTATTGAAATTTTACCTCCTGGACCACATTCCATTCGTTGTCAGGTGGATAAAATTGCCAACCTGAAGCACATTCAGTTGTTCCTAATGTGTGGTTACTAGGATTGATGTACATGAGACATGAGTCATATTCATCATTTTCCAATTTGGGTATGTACTCACTTTTAGAATAATTATCAGGAATCTAAGATTTAAAATCAAGTCAAGGTAACGTAAAAAGCCATTTTAGTTTAGTACTTTGCAATGATGCGGATAAGCGGTTATGATAAACAAGCTCATCATGTCATTCAGAGCTGAACTACACAAGCAAAAACATAGCAAACATAATACGAATATTTGGTATCTTCCGGGGTCTCCTCCGTATTTCAGCAGCAGATCGTCCACGTTATGCACAGCCATTCTGTGTACGAATGCTGCGAGTAAAAATGCCCTACTTTATCTATCTGCTTAACTGATTACACAATCAGATATTTTATTGCATGTTTAAATGGCAAAGGTTGAAATATGATAAAGTATATTCGTGTGTATTTTTAGTTTTGGCAGCAGTTGGTTAAAATAAAGGGGGCAAACATTGTGGTTTATTTCCATTCTACACAATCAAACTTAGTGTATCAAATTCCTCTTCCTTTGATATCCAACTATTTACAATACCTTTATACTTGAATGTTTTTCATGTGGATGCAATAAACCAAAAACCAGTTCGAAAGTAATGCAGAGAAGATAACTTTCTCGAAGGACATCCTTGAATTCTTAATATACGCTTTTTTTTTTTTTTTTTTTTTTTTTTTTTTTTTTTTTTTTTTTGCATTTAATTTCTTTTTAATTTCCCTTTTCCTCTTTCCTTGAAAGATTGCTTGAGCCAATTTATGTTTTGCTGGACAATCAAATGCGCGCTCAATAACTTTCATTCAAAGTTCTTTCTAAACGTTCATAAACCACTTGCAACACCGTACGTGCTACTAAATGTCAATTTAAAAGTAAGTAAAATTAGTCTTTTGATAACCTTTATTTGGTATAATTTATAAGGCTAAAGTCTACTTGTAATCATATAACTAGTCAGACAGTTCGATTTTTAATGTAATACACACTACTGGTGACATTTAGCTCAATTATTAATTATCAATGCAAAGGACAAACTAAAATACGATTAATTTAGTTCTCTACTATGATGTGGAGAAAGCAGGTATGCATCTGTTAGTCCGACTCCCATGTTTAGCCTTGGACTCATAATTTTGAGCTAAAAAAATTGTACAAACGATAAAATTATATATATGTATATATACATTTTCTTTGGTATTTTACTACTGAACATTCATTTAAAATGAATTTGGATCTGATTTAATGTTTCTATAAGGTTATAAAGTAAATGTTTTTATTACATGTTGATTGCCAAATGTGAAACCTGTTTTCAGTACATGTTCACGGATGCACGTGAATTACAGAAAGAAAGAAAAATTGCAAGCGAATGATAACAACAGTTCACATTCAGAAGCAGAAGCAGCACACACGGAATGGCGCTAAGCGTTGATCAATTTTTGCTCTCTCTCGGCAAACCAGGCCGATATCAATTAATTTCTTGCTTGCTACTATGGAGCAACACATATCCAATTGCATTCAACAACTTCGTGATGATATTTTATGGAATAATACCTAATCATCATTGCAAGGTAAACAAGTATATTTTTTTTAGGTTTTGTTTTGACAAAAACTAGAAATAAATTTGATGTTGGGGAATTAAAAAGAAAAGATAAATTAGAGTTATCGTGGAAAAGAATAACAAAGATAGACCGGGAATAAAAATGGGTCATTGACTTCCATTCACCTACTTGTCACACTTTTCACAACAAAAATGAGTTCAATCACATTATTTTTATTTGTTTTCTTGTTTCTGTTTTAGTTACCTGAGCAATCAAACACGACTAACTTATTTCCAACTAATTTCACATCTCAAAGTTGTTCTATACTCGTTGATCCACTTAATGAAACTCGTGGCATCACATCGTGCACAAACGGATGGGAATATGACCCAGAATATAAACATAGGTCCATTGTGTCCGAGGTAAACACGGACCTAAATACAGAATAAAAGTGCATGATTTTTATTTTCCAATTTGTAATGTTCAACCAAATTACAGTGGGATCTAGTCTGTGACAGAAAATGGCAGCTCAGTCTCGGAATCAGCATATACTTTGTGGGAGTGATGATTGGCGGACTTTTCGGAGGTTACTTAGCGGATAAAATTGGTCGACAACCCATTGTTTTAGTTGGAATATACGTTCAACCAATCCTAGGACTGTCAGTTGTATTCGTTCATAGTTACATAGCATTTGTAATTATTCGATTTTTTCAAGCAATTGCAGTGCAGGTATGGTTTTCGGTGTTTTGTACTTGTATGTTCTAAAGTCTTTAGAAAAGGTATTTGCTTTTGTGTTAAAAGTGTTTTCAATCATGCTCGTATACACTGATGATGGAAATGCTTCAACCCAAAATGAGAGACAAGGCAGGTGTTCTTTCCAGTGTTGGTTGGACTTCCGGTTTGGCGTTAATCGCCCTCATTGCTTGGTTATTAGATGATTGGCGCCACGTACAATTGGCCATGACTCTTCCTTGCATAATCTCTTTCTTTTACTTCTGGTAACTTTGTATACACGTTCAAATTGTTACTTTTTAAATTTAATTTATGATATTTTAAAGGTTTATTCCCGAATCCATGCGCTGGCTAATCACCCAGCAGAAGGTGGACAAAGCGGAAGCACTAGCACGCAAAATTGCACGATTTAATAAGATTGAATTAAGTTCGGATGTTCGATCACAAATCAAGGAACTCTGCCTCGATTGCAGCCAGAAGATGCAGAATACTGCAAATAAAAGTTACACTTTGCTAGATTTAGTTAGGACACCTCAAGTCAGGAAGTACACTTTAGTTTTGGGATTCGCGTGGTAAATTTTTAGTTTATTATTATACACATATACACTCAACCCTCGCTTTACGGCCTAGATAGGTTCCGGAAAAGGTGGCTGTAAAGCGAAATGCTGTATAACGAATCAGGGGCAATTCCCCCTGATTCGTTATGGAATTTCCAGATTTTTGGCCATATATCGAAAATATTAGGCCGTAAATAAAAATTTAGCCATAATGGCACAAGGCCGTATAAAGAGCGGCCGTATAATGAGGGTTACACCCAACCTTCGCTATACGGCCGCCCTTTGTACGGCATTTTGCTATAACGGCTTTAGGGAAGTATGGTACTTTTTCGATTTACGGCCCACAATGTTAGTTAGATGGCCAAAAAGTCGGGAAAATTTCCTGTGTACGTTCCCCTGATTCATTGTATGGCTTTTCGCTTTACAGCCAACTTTTCCGGAACGTATCTAGGCCGTAAAGCGAGGGTTGGGTGTACGTATACTTGTATACCGTATATCTTCCAATAGCGCACCCGCGCGCTATACGCAAAAAATGTCAACCCCGCGAACAATCGGAGGTCCGCGGGTTAATGGAGGCCCGCGGCTTATTACAAACGGGAAAAATTTTCCCCGATACGTTCCCCCGATACGTTTCCGATACGTTC
>JAQIXU010001153.1:0-19998 GCA_034701245.1 Strigamia transsilvanica | reverse complement strand
CCGGAAAAATAATGTCCTTGATTAACCCGCGCCTATTACGCCGTTTTCCCTAACTCGAAAACTCCGTAAGTCGAATTATTTTTCGGGTCCCTTTGAGTTCGGCTTAGCGAGGTCCAACTGTATTGGTCAAACCAAATTATATATCTGGCCATTCGTCAAGTACCGGAAATGTTAGCTACGGCTCCGCTGAAGTGCCCGGCAACCCAACTTGCATGCAGGGTAGAAACAACTAAACGTTTCAAAGTTCTATTGAACAATAATTAATTATTTAGTTTCAAAGAATTGTTTATATTCGGAAGCGCCCCTTGACATTTTGCGCTCCTACCTGGCTTACCGCTTACCGCCTAGCGCCGCCCCTGCTTGCACGCAAGAGCTATTAACTTTTGCTATGCTACTGCCTATTGATTGGAAAAAGTGGTCTGGTTCGAAATGTCGGTTTGTAAAACCTATTGCAGCATTTAAGATTAATTAACACCAATTTCAACAAGGCTAATTTTTGATGTTGCAAACCTTGGAATTAACATAGAATAACAATAACAGCTTTTTTTATCAATTGATAAGATGGAAATTTCCATTGATAAATAATTCAAATTTTTTGCATTTCTAAATCATTAAAACAGAGTTTCAAAAATATAAGAATATCAAATTACCATACAACATTCATTTAATTAAAATTCTGCAAGATGTTATCAAACTTTCATCACTTTATAATTAATTTACAAAAAAACATTTTATCCTTTTAAAATAATTGCCACACAGCATTTAATTTGAGAAATTCAAGAAGCACCAGAAAGATTTCTGATAAAAACCAATCATTATTTGCTGTTGAAATTCGAGCATATTTAATAGCTGCATTCCCAATTATCTTTTATTGCTTTGAATAAATCAAATGGCCCAAACCTCCTATTTATTAGGTGAGAACAAGTCAGTAAAAATCATCTAAATACAACATTTTAAAAACTCTTGAGGATTTAGTCACTCCTTTGGTGATTAAAACTGCAAATTTATGAATCAGTTCAAGTAAGATAAACCGAAAGTTAAACCATGGTGACACATGGTCATTTGATATGTTTTTATTCTTTCTCATGTTGCTTAATGAAAGGAATAATTTGACAAACATGTAATTCAGTACAACAAAGTATCATGTTTGTCAGAAGAATAAAAACACCAGTAACCTGAAGGTTTAATCTTGTTAAAAGTAAAAGGATGTTACTTTCACTCATTCTGCAATAAGCTTGTTCTAATTAAATGAATGGAGCAGCTTCCTACACACAAAATCATCAGACTGTCTTTTATTGATGATATTTCTTTGCAATGTTAAAGTTCAGTGACTCTCTTAATGGGTTTATAAGCCTGAAATTAGATTGTAGGTGGAGAAATAAAAATAAACAGTTGGCTGTTTTGGTAAGATTTTTTTGTTTTGACATTTTCTACTTATCTAATCTGAAAGACCATCTATGGAAACCTTGGAGGTGAGTATTTATAGGTGAGGGAGAGGAGCATGAAAGAAGCTTACATAGACTTATGGTGCCATACATAGGGGATTTGACATTCAAAATAGAAAGGATGTCACTACTGCTACTTCTTATATTTATGTGCCATATAGAAAAATGGTGCATTTCATTTTTTGTGGAGACAGGAAAGTAGCTTCATTGAATAAATATTTGAAATTACTCTAGTCTGTGCTTGGTATCTAGATGCCAAATTCAAACACTAAATTCCAGTTTTTGCACAGGAAAACATAAAAATCTAAAATCATTGCACAAGTGTATAGTGCCATTACCGTTTGTTATTTCTCTGAAAAGTCGAAGTATTCTTGATTATTTAGAGCAGCGTTTTTCAAATTGTGCTCCGCGGAGCCCTAGGGCTCTGCGAGACACCTCAAAGACATAAAAGAACTATGTAAAAATAGGATTAGGGCCTCCGTGAAAATTCGTATGCTTTTGGAGGGCTCGCAGCTCCAAAAGTTTGAGAAACACTGATTTAGAAGAAGTTTGCGTTAAAATGCTCGCCCCAAAGAGTACTTTTCACACTTCAATTTTGGCCATTCTGGTTCCGTCATTCGAAGGAAGTGCACAGAGAAGTTGTTTCTTGTTTCGCCATTTGGTGCATTGTGGCTAATTTTTTGGGCAATTTTGTATCGCTAATCGGTGTCTTGGGTTTTTATTTCCAATATCTGGTCACCCTGACTATGTAGCCACATTAAATATTTGATTGATTGTTTTGTTGTTTATTGAAGGATGTTCTTCAGTTGCAAAAAGATGTTCAGTTTGCACTTCGATATTTTCAAGATGTTGTTGATAAGGACACCTTGGAAATGCTGCCTGGATCTGCAACTATTGTGCTGGAAAACATTTTGGCTATACAAACATTGCTCAAGAATGATATGGTCAATGAACAAAGGTATAAATCAATTTTGTAATTTTATTGTCACTATTGTTGATGTTTTTTTTTAAAATAAATTTCTTTGTTTCTTACAGCAGTTCTTTACTATTATCAACAACCAATCAAGTGCATCAAAGCCTAGCAAATTTGATTAAATGGGCTGACAACGTTTTATTATATGGTAACCAGAGTCACAATAAGGAAAATGTGGCTGAAGTAGTTAAAGGAGTTCATGAAGCCATTAAGGTGAAAATTGAATTTTAATTTCACTGTATCAGTTTATAATTTATTTTATTAAGCAAAAGCCTCTCAAGATTAAGATCAGTGATTTTCTTCGATTAATCTTCCTAGTGGCTAGTTAGAACACATTGCCACCTTTGATTCTGCGCACCGATATTGCAGTGCATTTTGTGCAGTACTAAAAGTATCGCGGTACCGGTACTGTACCCATACCGAGAATCGCAATACACGAGAAACCGCGAGATCTCCTGTGAACTTGCATAATTTTAGCTTTTTGGTGATGTTTTTGTGACGTCTTGGTCACAAAACCAGAAAAGAGCACAAAATGTGACTTTTTTGGTCTGGTTTTGGGCTCTTTTCTGGTAACGTGACCAAAACGAAACAAAAACGTCACCAAAAAGCTAAAATAAATTTTAAAATTTTGTTTTTTAGTTATTTAATAAACATTATTATCTCGCGTTTTACGATCTCGCCCGAAAAGGGTGCCGCAAAATTTTTTTAGCCCGACAAGGGTGCCGCATTGAAAAAAGTTTGAGAACCACTGCCCTAAGGCTTTCGAATAAATTAAACCACAAAACTCAATTAATAATTCACTTTTGAAACACCACCTAAACTAATTCACATTTCTTTCCAGATCCTAATCCAGCTAGCCGAAGAAAAACGCCACAACAAAGAATCGAAAACAAGCAACGGCATCCACAACGGCGTATGCGGCTTAAAATCCGACAGGTAAAAACCCCAACTCCCCTCTCCCCTTCACTAATTAATCCACTTAATTAATTCCAGCCCCAAACGAACATCACTACCAGACATCCCACTCACTCCCCGCGAAAGAGAAATCCTCGAACAAACGTCCTTCACGGTCGACGACCTCCAGCTCGCCTCCACACCTTACTCGCACGCAACAAACAACGGCGACACGCTCGATTCGGCCCCGCCGCCCAAACCGCCCTTGCCGACCAACCACACGTGGCTCCACGGCCGCTGCCCCTCGGCCGGCAACATGCTCGACGTCATCCCGCCGCTGCCACCCAAACGCAAAGCGACGCACTCGCACAGCGAATCCCTCAGTTCGACGCCGGCCATCTGGAACGGAAGCGTGTCGCCGCTGGCCACCTCACCACACGTTGTTCAGTTCGCGAATAGTTTTAGTGCGCACACCAATCACTTCTCGTGGACCAAAACGAGCAACGGCTGCGACGGCAACAGCAACTCGTTGGACGCGAATTTGTCCGACTGGGGCAGTTCGTTCGGCTCGTCGCCGGACAGCGCGTCGCCGATGAACGTGTCCGCGACGAGTTTGGACTCGGTTTTGAATAAGTCGGCGGACGATTTGCTGTCCAGCACGACGCGCCGGACCGCGGCGCTGTTGGATTCGCAGTTTTCGTCGCAGGTGTGGACCACGTCGCCGGTCTTCGAGGGGTTGGCGAAGACGGGCGACGAGCTGAACCAAGTGCAAATGAAACTCGAGGAGTTTTCGTGTCGGTCCGAGGAGAAAACGGCGTCGAGCGAAGTGGCGAGCGCGAATCACTTTTCCAGCAGGACTTGGAAGTCGTCCGTGACGGCCACGCGGCACACGACGGTGTCGGAGAGCGTGGTTTGCGCGAGCGGCGTGGGGGATGTTGTCTGTTGTAGTTTGCCGCCGCCGCCGGCGATACCGCCGAAGAAGAAACATTTGCGGAGGACGCCGTCGCAGTATGATAACTTGCCCGAGTTGCTGCTGGTGGTGGACTCGAGCGAAGAGGAGCACGGGGCTGTGGAATCGCCGAGTCCGGTTCCGCTGAGGCATAAGACGGAGATGCAGAATTATTGTCTCAAGCAGTTGGAATCGCATAGCCAGATTCGTGAAGAGGGGCAGCCACCGCCATTGCCTCTGAAGAAAAAACATAGTGCGTATTTTATTTTATTTTTTAATGTTTGTGTTTGTTTGATGGTGGTCAAAAATATAAATTTTTGGGCTAAAATCTTTTATTTTTGTGTTTAACGTCAATTTTCAGTCTAAAATGTAGATTTTTTGGGTCAAAAAGATTAAATTCTGGGCTAAAAGCACCGAATTGTTGGATAAAAACGTTGGTTTTTGATATAAAACGTGAATTTTCTTTCTAAAATGTCGATCTTTTTTGGTCATAACGATCAAGTTCTGGACTAAAGGCACCGAATCTTGGGGTAAAAACATTAACAACTTTTCCTAAGGGTTAAGAAGTTTCACTAGGTTAGTTCTGTGTAGTACCATGTGCATATTTAAGCACTGCAGGTCACTAGCAGTTTATGAAGTAAATTCCGGGTCCAATTAAGCGCCAGAGGTCATGAAAAGATCAAAAAAGTAAAATGAAATCATACAAATTAATAAAAACCAATGAAAGAGCAAAAGAATCAATGGAAAAGTCAAAAAATTAATGAAAAATCGATGAAAAAGCCAAAGAATCAATGAAATATCGATGAAAAACCCAAAGAATCAATGGAAAATCGATGAAAAACCCAAAGAATCAATGGAAAAGCAAAAAATTTATTTACTTCTAATTAAACGCCGGGCTCAGATAACTCCCTCAGTTTAAATAAACACCGGGGGTTTTGGTATTCTAAAAGATTAAGCAACCCGGGCATTTATTATCAACCTTGGTAATCTAATTACTCACACTCAAGAATTTCTCTATGAATAACTCTCTTCATACTGATATTGGGAAATTTAAAAATACTACTCTTTTTTACTTCGTTTGACGAAATAACTCGAATTCTAAGAAAAATTTGTGTTTATTTATGAATTTTTTAGTTATGGCGTATGTGCAGATGTTTGGCGATTATTCGGAACCAAACACGAACGAGTTTTTCCGCCATTCGTTTCACACGTACAACCTTCTGCAAGCTCAGTGGCGACAGCAGCAGTCCGAAATATCGTCGCTGAATCTTCGGTCAATGACGGTGGTCAACAGTTGCATCAGGTCGAGTTCGGACGAACATTTAAGCAGCGGCTATGACAGTGGCAGCTACAAAACCAGTAGCGTGTTCTCCGAAGAATGCGAAATCCTGCCACCGGCATTGCCTCCCAAACGCAACCGGGTAGAAATATTTGATTTTACTTTATTATTATCTTATTTTTAAATATTTATTTTATTATCATCTTGTTTATAAATGTTTATTTTATTCAATTACATGTTTTATTTTTAATTTATTTTATTTTATTTCATTTTATTCTGTTTTGTTTAGGGAAGTGTTGCATCTAGCAAACCACGCTTGAGCACTTCGTCAACGAATTCATCGCCACCGCCTAGTGCCGATGTTAAGGAGAAATCGGCTACGAATGAGGACAAGGGGAGGTAAATCCGAGAGATAGATGGGTGAAAATGGCTAAAAAGTGGTTGGATTTGTGTAAAAAGATGTTAAAACTGTTTGAATGAGTAAAAACTGTTAAAATGTGGAAAAAATGAAGAAAAAAAGATCGGATAAAATCTGAAAAAAATGATTATTTGTTTGTTTTGTTTGTTGTTGTTGTTTTTTAATTATTTATTTTTTACAGGCAAGTGAATGTGCTTTTGAATCATTCGGTTGATTCCAGAGCGGAGAGTAAAGTCCGAAGCGAAGTGGAGGAGGATTCTGAGTGCAGTCCTTTGGATGAGATTATTGTTGATAAATACTTAATTCATAAGAAATCGGTATGTTTTGGTGCTTGATTGTTTGATGATTTTTGATTTTTGATTAATGTGGGTTTGAATAGGGTGAAGAAGGACCTGATATTCGGGGAGGTACCATTGACGCGTTGATTGTTCGGGCATCGAAAGTCAATAAAAACGGTTAGTTTGGTTTGATGGAAATATTTTTGGGTCTAAAAATATATAAGTGCTGTTTTGCACTTAAGATGCATGAAAGTTGAATGAATTTTTATGTCTATAAAGTGCATTTTTCTGTCTAAAGATGCATTTTTGTGTCTAAAAAGTGCATTTTTGTGTCTAAAAAGTGCATTTTTGTGTCTAAAAAGTGCATTTTTGTGTCTAAAAAGTTCCTTTTTTTGTCTAAAACTGCATTTTTGCACTAAAAAATGAATTTTTGTGTGTACAAAGTGCATTTTTTTTTATCTAAAAATGCATTTTAGTGTCTAAAAAAAGAATTATTAAAAATGTAATTAAATCAAAAATTCATTTTTTTTTGCTTAAAAGTGCATGAAAACTGTAATTTTTTTGTTTCGAGTTCCATTTCCTGTCTTAATTACAATAATTTTTATTCTTAATTATCATTATTAATACAAAATTTAAACCTAAACTCTTTCTTTGCTGCTTACTTCTGGGCACTGAAGATCGGTCCCAAAACTGCAAATCTCCAGGTTTGTTTTTAACAGCTAAATCTCTCTTTGCTCGAAATTGTCCACACTTGTGTATACGTTGCGAAAATTGTGTATACGCATGAAAATTGTAATTATTTTGAAATTGCAATAACACTTTCGTTTTAATCCACAGATTTCATGTACCAAGAAGCATTTTTAACCACATATAGGACATTTATTACACCGTTAGAATTGGTCAAGAAATTGTTGTATCGGTACAATAAATTCAGCATCACATCCGACATAACGAGGCAACGAGCGGCGAGAAATGCCTTTTCGCTTTTGGTTCGTGTTGTGGACGATATTTGGTATAAAATAAATTATTTAACCAAAAATAATTAATTAAATTTGATTTTTTATTTGGTTAATTAAATATTATAGTGTCAATGACGTTGAAGAGATTCTTCTTCAGACTTTGATGGACTTTGTGTATCAATTGTTGTGTAATGGCGATCTGATGCTAGCACGAGCACTGAGGAAGAAAATACTTGAGAAATGCGAAGCGAGGAGAAGAGCCAATGCTAATACTGTAGTTTTACTTTCGTCGTTTGGTGTGACCACTAGGTAATTGATTTTAAGCTGCTTGTTGTTTGGATTGTTTGTTATTTTGAAATGGGAAATTAATTTTACAGGCAATCTATCTTATTGGATTTTAAATCCGAGCAGCTAGCTGAACAAATGACTTTATTGGATGCTGATTTATTTCAAAAAATTGAGGTGAGGGAGTTGGTGGTGTAAAAAGACGTTTTTATTTTATTTAAACTATGTATTTTGGATCAAAATTTGCATGTTTGCGTATAAAAATGCATTTTCTGCATATAAAAATTTATTTTCTGCATATAAAAATTTATTTTCTACATATAAAAATTTATTTTCTACATATAAAAATTTATTTTCTACATATAAAAATTTATTTTCTACATATAAAAATTTATTTTCTACATATAAAAATTTTTTTTTGCATATATAAATTTTTTTTTGCATATATAAATTTATTTTTGCATACAAAAATGCACTTTCTGCATACAAAAATGCATATTCTGCATACAAAATTTATTTTTGCATATAAAAATGCATGTTTGCATACAAAAATGCATTTCCTGCATATAAAAATGCATGTTTGCATACAGAAATGCAATTTCTGCATATAAAAATTTATTTTTGCGTACAAAAATGCATTTTCGCATACACAAAGTCAATTTTATTTTTGTTTTCACAACGTTTTTGACAGTTTGATGCCTCTTTTGTTATTGTATAATTTACATAAATGTTTTTTATGCAGATTCCTGAAGTTTTGATTTGGGCTCGTGAACAATCTGAGGAATTAAGTCCAAATCTAACGACTTTCACTGAACATTTTAACAAAATGTCTTATTGGTATTGGATGTTTGAAATGCTATATTATTTATAACATTAACACGAACTGCCTTCTCTAGGGCACGATCTCGTATTTTAGACCAAGACGATGCCAAAGATAGGGAGAAATATGTAGTGAAATTCATCAAAATCATGAAACACCTACGAAAACTGAACAATTTTAATTCATATTTGGCGATTTTATCCGCGCTGGACTCGGCACCGATTAGACGCTTGGAGTGGCAAAGGCATATCACCGAAGTAAATCAAACAATTTTATATTTCCCTTTCATATTCCACTAATTTTTTTACTCATTTGATCTAGGGCTTGAAGGAGTACTGCGAATTAATCGACAGTTCGTCGTCGTTTAGAGCCTACCGTCAAGCATTAGCCGAAACGGAGCCACCGTGCATACCTTACATGTAAAGAAAAATAGTAGTCACGATTATGAAATTATTTTAAATCATTTTAAATTATCAATTTTCAGAGGTTTGATTTTACAAGATCTGACTTTCGTGCACATTGGCAACAACGATTGGTTAGGCGACCCCATAGTCAATTTCTCAAAGCGGTGGCAACAGTTTAACATTTTGGACAACATGCGGCGGTTTAAAAAATGGTAACGTTGCAACAGAAATAAAGTAATTCATAAAGTAATTTAAACTCGTCTAAATGTAAGATTTTACGTGTTAAATTTGACATTTACACTGGTTTAAAAAATGTAAACAAGTTTAAATGACTTTATGAATGCGCCTATTTGAGAAGACGCAAATTATAATCTTCGTCTTTTACAGCAATTACCATTTTAAGAGAAGCGACAAGATTATCGCGTTCTTTAATAACTTCGACGATTACTTATGCGAAGAGTCCATGTGGCAGATATCAGAATCCATTAAACCTCGCGGCGGGAAGAAGAAATTGGATCTCATGTAAACAAATGATGTGTCTTAGTTTTATTTGTGGCGTGTTTGAAAGTATACAATGGAAACACTATATTGTAATATATTTAAAAATGAAAATTTGTATGTAATGTTCAACTGTGCAGCTCAGTGTATGAAACAAAAAGAAAAAAGAAAATAGTATTGCAAAATACAAAAATAAAAAGAATAGTTTTAATATTACTTGAGGCTGTAATTTACACTGTCTTCCAAGTAAATGGTTTTCACTTGCATTTTTCTTGTTTTTTTGCTGTTTAAGGACATTCAGTAAATGTTTGTGCATACCTGTGTGAATCGCAGCATTTATCTCAGTTAGGGTTGTGGCTAAAGTCTTTGAATTTGCTTGGACATGAGATCAAACATTGTTTTTATTTTTTTTAATTAGTTAATATTGTAAATAATGCAGTCATTCATGTTGCATTTATAAGCCAGCAGTAGATTTTTTTAAGTGTTGTGATGAGTATTTATGTGCAAGTTATACATTTTGTAAATTTATTAAAGGCTCTTTTATGAATTTAAATAGAAAAGTGATTTTTTTTTGTTTTTGTTTTTTTTTTTAAATAAAATAATTCACTTTTTGGTTTAATGCTTAGATTAATAAATTAATAATATGGCTGATAATATTAATAAATTTATGTATTTATGTATTTTACTTTTTTTTTATATTAAAGCTTATTGATTACCTTACAGGAGAAAAATTTTAAAAAAAAATATTGTACAATTTTTGTGTGGATAAAAGTTTTAGAATTTAAAAAAAAAAATTGTCAATTTTTGTTGTCTGTGAAATTCAGTATGGCGCTGCAATCGCCAAAAATGGCGGCCGAACAGTCGAAAATCTAATAACTGTTGATTTTCAAACTTACAGAAGTAAGTGAACTGTTTATGTATCATCAGAATCGGCAGAGTCGTCACTAAGTCTACGTCTCTTGCTGATAAAGTTATCTTTCTCGAGTCCCGACCTTGGGCTGGTAACAATGAAAGTACAAGGTAGCGTATATTTAGCCCCCATTTTATTAATGAGAGTCTAATTTTAAAGGAATTGCGACAAGGAAAGATATTACCCTGATTTGTCGTTGTAAAATATTGAATAACATGCACGTAAGAAGTGATTAAATTGAATATGCCGTCACGAATGAAGTAATTTCGAATGTGTCGGATATTACGAAAAGGAGGATAAAAAGAGCAAAGATATAATTTATTCAAGTGCCTAAAAAATTTTACAAAGTTGAATAATTACAATTTTCAGATGAAACTAAAGATTACAAATTTAAAGCGTTTTTAACGAATATAAAAGCGAAAGTTTTGCCATGTTGGTGACGAAAAAGTTGAATCGAAATCGAGATGTTGCGATTTTGATACTTAACTTATGCAAATGTGGTTCATTCTCCAAATCTTCCCACATTTCTCATCAGATGCGCCTCGCTTAATAGGCGTATGATCTCAGATAATACGGCTCTATTTATTCGAGTGTAGTCATTTTTATAAATTGTTTTTGGATGTTTTTTTAAATTTTACTTTACCTGATTTATATATGGAACTTCTGGCTCGTGGTAAAAGATAGTCGTAATCATACCAGCCGTGGTAATCGCGGTAATCAGGATAAGAATAGGAGGAAATTGGATTATAGTTAACATTGTGCTTCATTTCCCTTTCATACTTGTAACTGTGAGATGGGCCTGGAAGAGAGAAAGTTAGAATTTACCAAGTTTTTAATTAGTTTTAAAGGTAATAAAAGACTCCAATGCATTTCATCACTATTTAGTGTGGCATAAATTTGCTGGAATTATGCAATCCAAAATCTTGTAAAACAAACATGCGCTTATGTAAATACATTGCTTATCTCTTCCAGTAACTTCAAAAATAGATGGAGCTGGTTTCCACCTACACATACAATCCAAGAGTAAAATTCCAAAGCCATGTTTGAAGTTTAATTTAAAATGACTCAAATTCTTTAGTTCTGAAATAACTTGCAGTTCTTTGTTGATTTTTTTCATTCAAAGAAATGAAATTCCCTTTTAGAAATTTTTATAAAGTTTATCAAAAGTTTTTTTTTTTTTCTATTACTTAGACAACAACAGTTGCCGCTTTCAGCGGTATTTGCCATGACAATCAATAAAGCTCAGTGTCAGACGTTTGATAGAATGGGGCTGCTTTGTTCGAATACTCAGTGGCGTGGGAATGGCAAGGCAGATGGCAGTTGCCAAGAGCGCCGATAAGCCATCCGTAATTTTTTATTTTTTATTTCTTATTGAGAAAAAGTCGCAAAACATATTTGTCGAAAGTGCCAAAAACCTAGCTACACCTCTGCGAATACTTACACCATTCGTAGACGGGGAAGTATCTTGGATAACGCGTTGAACCGGGGCGCAACCAGTAAAGGTAGTCGTCAGAAGGTCGGGGCCAGCTGTTTAAGTACCAATCTTTAGTTTGGTACTTTGGATAATCGAGTAGATATTCTTTTTTATAGTCGGATGTATATGGCCTCAAACTCAAATAGGGTTTGCCTAAAATAAACATCCAAACAGTGAGTCAGTTGGACCTGATCCAAATTAAAGTCTCTTTTTTCTCTCCTTGACAATGAACAAGACAAAAATTTGATCTTACCAGACATTGTGAGATAATAAGGCCTTCCTGGTAATTCATTAAAGAAACAAATTAATTACAATTGTAAATTGAAATTGAAATTTTACAACTTAACTGTAATAACCCATCTTGGAGACGGCTGTTGTCGGTGACTCTTCGCAGATTTAGCTACAAACTGAATGCGAATTGTTAAAGAAGGAAACTGAAATTAAAAGTAAGGTAGCAGCATCCAATGGAGATAATTGCTATCTTACTTTTAAATTTGCTACAAACTTTACCGGTTAAAGCAGCAGCTTAACTTTCACGAAGAGCTGAGGACCAAATGAAGTAGGAAATGAGATTCTTAGTTGAGGGCAGGAGTCAGATTTATTTTCAAATTCGACGGTAGAGGGATTATTATGTAATTTTAAGTTAAACACCAATCCTGGGAGATGTCTCTTTTCTTTGTTTATTGCTGAATTACATGTGAACAATATATCAAAGTGAGGAAGTAGGTTTTTATTTAACTAAAAAAGGATATAATTGGAGGCAGTTTCCAGTCATAAATCATTGATTTTAATCAGCATTTAATGTTTATTGATATTGAAGAAGTAAAAATCGATAAAAATGTAGTTAATAACCAAATTATGAGGGTTTATCTGCTTGGATTTCTCCATGGTTTGCTGGTTTTGGTTGATAACATTTTGGACTTTAAATCCAGACAACATAAATTGTTGCTACAATGTTGCTGCTATTTTGTTGTCTATAGCAGACCAGCCATTCAGTTGTGGTGGTCTGACGCCAAAGTACCAAACTTATTTTAACATTGCTCTATGGTAAAGTGGTGGACAGGTCTGCAGACTACCACTTTGTGACGTGCTGGTCTGTACAGCATGGCTGCCATTCGATTTGTTTTTTTCTTCTTTGATGTGTAAATCAAGAAATGAAAACAACTGCATTGCCAATTACAAATTTATTGATACATGTTCAAGTTTGTAAGTTCATAAATAAATTTTGTAAAGAGATCTATAAATTCTTTATTTATTTTATGCTAAATATTTTAATATTTTTTTGGTTTTGTTTCGTAGATATGTCGCAGGCACTGTTGCCATCACCTTTGCATCGCCGATACCATAACTGCTTAATATCGGTAAGTTCTGGTAGTTACTCCGTAAGGACCTATTAGATTATTGAAAAAATAGATTAGTATTTGTGATCTAATCTCTGTGGTAAGGCTGATTCCCACTAGCCAGAAGGTTTTAATCAAGTAAGCAATAAGCAAGGATTGGGAATCAGCTTTACAAAAACAAGGAATAGAAACATTAGAAACACCCGTGTCTTTAGTGCTAAATTCAATGACATCATTTCCTTTCTATAATTGCTGTGTTCACAGCATTTGACCAATGGCTATCATTGGTCGCCACTCGGCACATTTTGTACTATTGAGTTTTCATGACGCTATGCATCCGTAGTGCCACCAACATTTGTCAATTACAATAAACAGATTTGCATAAGTTACTACCATGGTCAGACGTGCCTTATTTCACTCCAACATCGAGTTTGGTATTTAGTAGCACGCACTAATAATTTTATTCATATTTTAGATACAAGGGCACTCATTTCAGGTTTATGTTGGTGTTTTAGGTACCAACTTAACTTTTGACAACAAATCTTTAGAGATGACACTGAGGTCAGACTGGAGAAACTAGTGCAGTTCTGTTGATTTTTAAGCTAATTCATTTTCAGAATTCATTTTTACTGACAAATTTAATTTATTGTTTTGTTTGCCGAGAGCGCCAATAACGCCATAAACAAAACATCATATCAAATCAAAACTGAGCGCATAAGATAGAATTATAAGCTAATTCATGGTTCTTTTGCTAGATATATTCTAACATTTTAGCATCTGCGAGGTCCTAGGTAAATGTGAGGTGCTATGCTTGTGAAGCTAGTGAGGCCCTCCTTCCAGTGTAAAATAAAAAACACGTTTTACTGACATCGCTAAAACATGATGACTGCTATAAGTGAAATTACCAACTTTTGGAAATATCAAGTAAAAACTGCTGGAAAAACAGTAAAAACGGTGCCGGTATAAGCAGGGTTTATCGGCAGTCTGGTCAAACTCACAGTATAGCGGGGTAATACGGTAATAATAATAACATATTGCTGACTTAATTAAGAAATCAAAGTTAAACATGTTTTGGTGCTTAAATGCCATGTGCATGCCCATTGCGAAGGAAATGACGTCATTACTATTAAAAACCATAACCATCCTGCGACTTGTTGAATGTTTTGCTACTTTACCTGATCGTATGACAGTCCTTGAAGCAGATGGAGTAGTGCTGTATAAGCGGGGTGAGTAAATACTCGGTGAAGTCAAAGTGGTGTATTCAGGATAATAACTGCTGTAAAGTGGGCGGCGTCGAACTTCATAAGAAGTAGTGGGGACTACTGACAAAAATAGGCAAAAACAACAACAAAAACTTTAGATCAGGAGTTTAAATTATTATTATTTTTTTCGTATTTTTTTTGTTATCCCATTTTAGCTGTGCTTTATACACGTTATACAAGTGCTGTTAGGGGACTGTAAACACGGGAAATTGGGATTTTGAAAGAAGAGTAGAAATGTTTTCTTACTCCACTCGTCTACGGGAAAATACCTCGGATACCGAACAACCCCGGGACGTTTCCAATACAGGTATTCGTCAGACGGACGAAGCCACGTGTTCTCAAAACGGTCCGAATTATTACGGTAATTACCTTCAGTGGTGTATTCGTAGGTGTATTCCCTCCTGTAGGGAACTGTTGACACGTACGGGCTGCCTGTAATGACAATTGCATTGATTTAACGTGGCCGCAAGAAAACAAGTTAATTTTTTCTGTTTTGTTGTAAAACATGATTATAACATACAAGGGCTATTTTAGATTTCAATAAAAATTAGCTCAATTACTCATCACACATTATTAAACAACATCCTAAAACATTTTGATGCCATGAGTGATGTAAAACATGATTATAACATAGTGTAGTTTGAAATTATAACATAGTTTGACGTTTAATAGGCTTTTTCTTAACACCTCGCTATTATCCGACGTTTTCGCTTTTATGTCGGATAAGCGAGACTCTACTGTATAATTAAATTCTATGTGGAAAATTGATGCAAATATTGATTAAAAGCATTTTTTGTGTTGTCGAATGCATCGAATTTTGTAGATAAAATCTTTTTTAACCGCAAAAACGATTTTGAATGGAAATTTAAGTAGTGTGCTGCAGAAAAGCTCAGGGGTTGCGATTCGAAAATGATGATAATTTTGATGCTTTTATTTTCACGAATAAAAAATGGAATTGTTAGTAATTATTACAGTAAACCAAACCAATATAAAATCTACTTACGGTAATAATAGCTCATGTTGCTGGGGGAAAAGTTCGAGGTAAAAATCGCTAATTTTTGAAAAATATAAATAAAATAAAATAAAAATAAAATCATAATAAAAATAAAATTATTAGACAAACACATGCAACTTTCATTTGAAAACTTTATTTTATTAATTTCTTACATTATTAAGCATAGATCAACAAATACTGTTTTGGGTAGAAAAGATTTCGTAAAATTTCTCTTAAAAAATTCTACACAATTTAAATTCGACAAAGAAAAATAACAAAATTAAATTAGTTAACAATTGCAATGAGTTAACGGAGAAAATCCATAAAGATTTCAAGAGAAACGAATGTAAACTAGAAATGATGTGCAAAACTCACCGTGCAGTTACGGATGCTGATCCAAGTCACAAGTGAAGCTGCCAACGTTGTAGCAGCACGTCCTTACCCCTGAACCACCATTTCACTGCCCTAATTTGGCGCGAATATTTCCGAATGACGTCATTCTCGCCCTCTGCAAGCTCAAGGAGAAACCTGAACTTTTCTCTCCCGTTTTTCAACTTTCTATTTTTACACTTCCCGCGTAGTGATGATGAAAAAGCGTAACATTGATTTTATTTGGGCGAAATCCATCACTGGTTTTATACTTTATCTCATCGATTGAGATTATTTCTTGGGTGGTGTAAATAGGCCTGATATATATACCTATGACGTCATTTCGTTATGTAAAATGAAAGTTACTGCGGAATTTAGAGTTTGATGTAAACATAAAATGGAGAATCGTGTAAACAAAGTTCTGGTGATAAAAACGGTTTTTGTTTGTTGATTTTGTTGCTTTTCTCAATCGGCGATCGGCGACATGCTTTTCGGGCTCTCCGCTACACCGGCCTCGTTTTCGAGCGCTTGCTGGAAGGAAAATGGAAATTAATTTGGATTTATGAATAAATATTCGGTTTTGTGTTGGGAATAAATAAAAAGGAGACAAATGAACGCTTTTTATAAATATATTTTGTTATTTTTAGAGCTTAAAATCCCAGGTTTTTAATTGCATAATAAACTTGAATCATGTTTGTTTTTATTACGGGTTCTGTCACCAGAGCGGCGCTGCGAAACCATAATAATCGGGTATAAACATCAACGTTTTTGAGTGAAATTTATTTCGATTTTTTGGGGAAATTGGGTGGAAAAAGTGCCGGAAAAGCGGCTGGTTTGAACTGAGCATGCGCGACTCGCTAAAAAAGCTTTAATCGAGTTTTTGAAGTATTTATTGATTGAGTAATTTGATTATTTGTGTGTTTGTGGTGGTGCGAATTGCAGCACATGGAATAGTGATCGATTTACATTGGACTTGTCACATTGCGTGTCAAGTTTACTTAACCTTGGATTTGCAAGATTGCTAAAACAAGAGATTTCAAGCTTAGCCAATTTTTTCGACCAAAAATACCGATGACATAAATTTCCCGCTTACCTGTACAGCAACGCAACAGTGACATAATCCTTTAAGCACCAACTGAATGGAAATTATAGAAATGAGCAGCTCGGCTATGCCAAGCACGGTCAAAGTTGCCATTAAAATCAATTTGACGGACCAGTCTTCGCCTGAAATAAATTAGAGTGATTTAGTGATGGTTTTTAAGTGATCGATTAATCGTTTGTAAAGAGTGGATGTTTATGGGGGGAAAATTGTTTTTGCACACATAATGTGCGTCAAAAAGTCTGTTTTTATGCAATAAAAAAGAAAAATGTGCAAAAATAAACAAAAATTATTTTTGTGAAATTGTGTGGTACAAAAGCAAATTAACACAATTTCCACGTTTTCTGTTTTATGAAAAATTGCAAAATTTCATGAAAAGTTGCAAAATTTCATGAAAAGTTGCAAAATTTCATGAAAAGTTGCAAAATTTCATGAGAAGTTGCAAAATTTCATGAAAAGTTGCAAAATTTCATCAAAAATTGCACAAATTTCATCAAAAATTGCACAAATTTCATCAAAATTTGCACAAATTTCATCAAAAATTGCACAAATTTCATCAAAAATTGCACAAATTTCATCAAAAATTGCACAAATTTCATCAAAAATTGCAAAATTTCATCAAAAATTGCAATATTTCAAAAAATTTCATGTGTTTTTGTAATTACGCACATGATTTGTGGAACTGATATCGCGTAACAAATCGAAAAGTGCAAAATTGTTAAAATTGCAAAATTACAACATTGCCTCTATTAACGAAACCCCATACTATGGGCTTTCATTAAATGTAATTTTCTGATTTTCTATTAATCACAAAATCAATCATTTCTGCGATTCTTAGATTCCAAGATTCCGAAAACAGTCACAAAGTGAAAAACAGCGATTTATGCATTCATGCATTTATCGACAAATTTGGCTAATCACACAAGATATATTCGAATACATTCACACATTTATCTCAGCTCTAATCATCCGTGACGTCATTTCGACGTCACTTACTAACAGACAGGGCTGGAAAGCCAATTCAAGGCGGAGTTTTTAATGACGGTGAAATCGAGGTGTGCAAATGAGTTTTAAATGAATTTCTAAAGGTTAAATATTTTTTTTATCGATTAATAATATATTTTTAGACCTTTTTATGTATGAAAATGCAATAATATTAAAGACACCTGCTCACACAGGAAGAACGTGTCTATTCATTCAATTTTTTTGTCCTTATGTCGTTCGTGTTTATGTTCGAGCTCGTTATTGAATAAAATACGACTCATCACGCCGAAAAATTAGTAAAACGGAAACTGGACACACGAATTGATTTTTTTTTCACGTGCAAATTAATTTCAACGCATTTGAAATTCACAAAAAAAAAATTAAATCAAATTACCTTTAATTGGTTTGTAACTTAATGAATAATTAAGCGCGATGAGCAACATAGCGATAGCTACACTTCCCGCCACCAGGGAGGCGATAAGAAATGCGATAGCGGGGGGTCTCCGTCGCGAGTCTGAGGCTGATAAAAAGGCGGTAATGCCGGCTACGAGGAAGAGGAAACCCGCCCAGAATCCAGTACCTACTTGGTACCCTGGACTTTTCACGATGAAAAGTACAACTTGTAATCCGATTGACATTAGTGCTAGTAGTGTGTGGCCGATTCCGAGCCGTTGCACCGTTTTGCCTTTGTAGTGAGGTGACATTCGTTCGTTAGCTGGAACTGGTCTGTAAGGGGAATCCATTTCTCTATAATGAAATATATGATAAAAAAATATTTAAAAAATCGATATTGGTATGGAAAGGTCAAAAATCTAATCAACAACTTGAAATATTAAAATCGAGAAGATTTTTCTGTATATAATTTTATTTTTTTATTCGATGGGTCGGAGGTCCCCAATGTTTTTAAGATGGTGTAGCTGTTAGTAGAGTTAAGTATGGTGACGTACCAGTAGGTCAAACACCAAGAATCCAAAAAAAAATTAAAAATCTCTACAAATTCCAGTCAAAAATCACAAAATCACAAAATCCAACACCAATAAATCCATAAAAATTAAACATTTTCCCCAAAAATATCAAAATCTCCACAAATAAAACCAAAATTCCATTCAAATAATGAAAAATTTCCCCTGAAAAATTAAAAACTTTAACGAAATATCAAAATTCCCTTCAAAAATCACAAAATCAAACACCAAAAATCCAAAAAATAGTCCAAATCTCCTCAAAAAAATCAAATTCTTCCACAAAATATCAACAATCCCATTCAAAATCCACTTATCTCGTACCGGTACGCCGTATCACAGGAGAAAAGCAAAGCATAGAGGTGTGTGCAGGAAAAACTAAGGGGCAGCGTGCTGCAAACCATAGGAAGTGTGCGCGGGAAAGCAAAGGGGCAGCGTGCTGCAAAGCAGGAAAGCGATGGGTAGCGTGCTAAATTTCAGATTTTTAATAGAAAAAAATTTAATAGAGAAAATTCAGTGGTGGAATTATTTATTTTATTTAAATTTAGTAAAAAGATGATTAAATTGAATTTATTTTAGAGGAAATGTTGGTAAAACTTACTTAAAAGTTGTCTGACTGAATCGAATTGAGAAATGTGTGTTGCGTGTACATTTGCGAGCCAAACAATTGAGTGAAGAGCAGAGTTGAGATTTAAGGGCAAAGCAGGTGCAAATCCCATTTCCTTCACCCCATCCGCAGGTAAAAATAAAACGCTCCAATCAGCTGTTTGATCGTCATCAAATCGTTATTTTATCTCTCTCCTTTCATTTCCTTTATTGCATTTTATTTCGATTCAAAAAGAAATTACCGGAGTTAATTTAATCAGCAATTATTCATAATAGAAAGAAGAAAAAAATTTCAAAGGTCAAATATGGAAAATTAATGGAAAGGAAATTAATCCCATGAGAGAGATTTTTTTTTTCGGTTAGAATTATTGCAGTTTTAATGGAATTTCGTCAAATTGAACAGTTTGCAGTGCAAAAAAAATCGATTTATGAATATTTTAACGAATTTATGTGCATTTTATCGAGTTTTTTTTTACTTTTACCTGTGTTTCTGTGTAAAGAAATAAACAAGCTTCGCCATCTATGGTTGAAATTTGCAAATAATTTAAGTTAGAGGTTCCTAACCTGTGGTACATGTACCGGTACGCGATAAGTGGATTTTGAATGGGATTTTTGATGTTTCGAGAAAGAATTTGATTTTTTTGAGGAGATTTTGACTATTTTTTGGATTTTTGGTGTTTGAATTTGTGATTTTTGAAGGGAATTTTGATATTTCGCTAAAGTTTTTAATTTTTTCGGGGGAAATTTTTCATTTTTTGAATGGAATTTTGGTTTTATTTGTGGAAATTTTGATATTTTT
>JAQIXU010001152.1:0-19999 GCA_034701245.1 Strigamia transsilvanica | reverse complement strand
TGGGTTTATCCGGCCTCGATAATGGTTTTTTGCGCTTGAACAAAGTTCGGATACCGAGGACAAATATGTTGATGAAACATTCGCAGGTGACAACAGCGACGAGAAATTCGATTCCATGTGATTTTATTCATTTCCTGTTAGGTTTTGGCAGATGGGACTTACGTGAAACCGGAATTTGATCGCGTTGCCTACGGGATGATGATATTCTTGCGAACGGTCATTGTAAAGATCTCGGCTTTCGACTTGGCGTCAGCGTGCACGATTGCCGTTCGCTACAACGCGGTTCGACGCCAGGGGAAAATCAAAAAAGAGTTAACAAAACTTGTACTTATGCCGATAATTTCATGACGAATTACGACTAAATTTTGCAGTGGCGAAGACGTAAAAATTCTCGACTACAAAACGCAGCAATACAAACTGTTTCCACAAGTCGCTATGTCGTACGCTTTTGTCTTCATTTACCACAACCTTTCTTCGATGTTTATGTCGCTGGATGCGGACAAATTGAACGAAGTAGAAATTTTCAACTCGTTCGAACTTTGATTTTTATTTCTTCATCTTTAGTTCCACGCATTAGTCGCTGGCATGAAAGCTCTGAGTAGCAGCGAATGCGCAGCAGCGGCCGAAACGTGTCGCCAAGCGTGCGGCGGATTGGGATACTTGCACGCGAGCGGTTTGCCGTCGGTGTGCACCAATTTGATCGCGGCCTGCACCTACGAAGGCGACAACACCATTTTGAATTTACAAACAGCGAGGTAATAGCAATTGATGCGATGCTTATGTCACTCGGTGTAAATTCTACGCAGGTATTTGGTGAAATGCAAGCGATTGATCCGCGAAGGGAAACCGGTCGGAGAGACGGTTGGCTATTTGGAGGCCGCTCGAGTCCACGGACGGACTTGCGTCGGCGAATTTGTCGAAATGTTCGAATCAACGACCGCCGAGTAAGTCGATTCGACGCCGCAAAGTGTTTATTTGATGAGTGTTTTGTTCCAGTCTCGTTAATCGAGTGTTTAGGAAATTGAACGAGGAAATTGCGGCGGGCAAAGACGCCGAACTCGCGTGGCACGACAACACCGTCGATTTGGTCAAATGCGCGCGGGTAAACTCACTTCTTTTTCTTTCCTATTCAATTATTGATTCGGTTTTTCTTTTTCAAAAGTATCACTGCAAAGTGTTCGTGGTTCGCTCTCTCCACGACTTCTTCCTCAACACTCAACTGTCTCCTTCGTTGCGCGCCGTGTTGGAAAAACTATTTGCGTTTTTCTGCGTCTATTGGACGATTGAAAACTCGGGCGATTTCCTCGAAGTATAAAATCGACGAAACTCGTTTGTTTCGAATCTATTTGATCGCGTATTTGTTGCTTTTCTTAGTACGGCAAGATTTCCGCGATAAAAATTCAAGAATTGCGCGCCCGCGTGCCGGGTTTCTTGAAGGATCTCCGAGCGGACATCGTGAGTTTGGTGGACGCGTTTGACACGAACGATGCCGCACTGCACAGCGTGATCGGCTCGTACGACGGTCGCGCTTACGAACGCCTCTACGAGTATTGGACAAACTTGCCCAGCAACCAAGTACCGAATAAATTGTCCAAACAATCGAAACTATGATTGAAATTAAGTCAGAAACCAAAATATAAAAAAAAACTATAAAGAAAATAAAATACCGTATAAACAATAAACTTGCTTGTCTGTTCTTTAATCTTTATCGATCTAAATCGAAATTGAAGATAATGGTCTGATTTTTAAATATTTTATTCGTTTTAATTTGGTTTCGAAGCTATTTTATTGCGTATTTCTTGGTTTGGTTTAGTTTTATTGCGTATTTCTTGGTTTTCTTTGTACGGGAAGATTTCCGCGAAGAAAATTCAAAATTGCACGCCCGCGTGCCTGGTTCCTTGAAGGATCTGCGAGTGAACGTGGTTGGGTTTGGTGGACGCGTTTGACTTGAATGACGCCGCACTGCACGGCGTGATCGGCTCGCACGACGGCCGCGCTTACGAAAGTCTCGACGAGTATTAGATAAACTTGCTCAGCAATCAGCAACACGTAAGAATTCATTTTGCCAATAAATCGAAACTATTACGAGTCTTACCATTTTTTAATGCGTAATTTGAAAACTTATGATTTTTTTGTTATTGTAAGTATTACAATTTTTAAAACAAATTTTTTTTTTTACAATTTTTAATCACGACAGAGTAATACTATTCATGAAACGATTAACGAGTTTTCTATCCATCAAATGTTTTGCATCTTTCCCGTAAACATTGCAAATAAGACTAAATTTAAATTTAAAAAAAAATATTAAATTAACAAAAATTATAAACTGAAGGACTTCTGAATCATATGGAAGTAGGCGCCATTTGTCGCCACAATGCTAAACCTTTTTGCGGACAAATGGCAAACAACCAACATCTCACTTACACGTTTAGCATTACAAAGTGGGACATTTATATTCAATGTTGGAATTAAAAATAATATCTAAAACTATAATAAAAAATTTCCAATTTTTATTTTGTGCTAAAAATGTAAATGCTGGGTGTCAGTTTTCCGCCATTTGTCCGCGAAATTACGTCATTGTGTGTCTTTTCAGCCATAGATGGCGCCACAACCACAAGACAAAATCACTGACGATTCTAACATCGAATTTGGGCTAGTTGCAAAGTCCTTCAGTTAGTATCAACGAAGATCACAGGGCCGCAGTAAGTGTTAGATTTTTTGGCAGGCTTTGGCCCTGAGTGCAAGATTTCCTTACTGCGGTCCTGGAAGAACGCATTATATTTACTTCATCAAATCAGAAGCAGCTTGGCTACAAGTCTCACTTGAACCGTCGTCTGCTGCAACACGATTCAGTATAGCGATCATCTCGGTTGTGTGGTCTGTTAGCAGTTGAATGTCACCTCAAACACAGATAAATAAATGGAATAAAGATGGATAGTTATAAATGATTTCATCATTTTAATGTCGTATACCTAACCCATGTAGCTGCAATCCCGTCAGAACTACACTGTACAGCTTCAAACATTTTTCACGAAACTTATTCGTGTGATTTTTATCCAATTGTGATTGCGACTGTAGAAAAAATATATTTAGCATAGAAAAACAAAAATTATTCATTTAACGCAATGAAAAACACAATCACATTTCTTGACTCGATATTGGTTTCGATTACGGAAGCAAGTTTCAATAAATCAAGCAAATCCATTATATACTTGATCAAATTGGCACCAATCATTAATGCGATTTCGTGCGTAACGGACAAAATGTAAACTTGCACTGACCGAAGTTGAGTTTTCTGAAAATCACCCGGCCATTATTCAACGAGGCTACTATTCGAGCGCCGACTAATACCTCAAAACTTTCAATGAACAACGCTACAATGTCTGCACAGTAACTTTCGATTTCGGGTCCGATTGCTCGAGCAATGTCTCTGATTAAGCGTAGTACAGATTTGAACAACTGCAATGAATAAAATTAACTTGAGTAATGTTGTGAGATTGTTGAAATAATTCGCAACTTTTCGTTTGTTCATGTTTTCCAAACCGAGAAATAAGATCGGAGTAAAGTCTGTCATGTACTTTGAAAATTTATTCTGCATTCCTGTATATAAATAAAAATCAATACCCTAATAAACCTCACACATCCAGAGCAGACCCGAAGTGAATGCGAGTCCCGCACCCAACCGTCTACAGAGTGTAGCATTGAGCACACAGCGCCGCTGTATACAAGGGCACTGCGGTACCAGGGCGCAGTACGACATGTAACATGTTACAAGTTGTTTGCCTCAGAGTGTGATCTAGTCTATAGATGCAGGGCCGTTCCTAGGAAATATCTATGATAAGGCGAACATTAAAAATGCCGCCCCCTTGGCCCCCTTCTTGGCCAAAATTGCCGCCCTGCCAGTTTGCCGCCCTGAGGCGGCCGCCTCTTTGCCTCATAGGTCGGCACGGCCCTGTATAGATGGCCCTGGCTCAAAAATGCTTACTGCCCGTGAAGATGCCGATCGTTCGGAATGTTCGCGGAGCTATTTTATCCCAGCATTTTATGTTTCTTTTCAATATATAGATACAAGCTTGCATGATGTTATCGCCTTGTTCATATACATCGTCCAGTTCGATCTTCTTAAGTGTGACCTGAAAGAAATGTCATGTAAAACTCGTGTTTTACTGTAAATACTGTAAATACATCCAATATGGGTAAAATCACAACAGGGTCACAATCATTGTTGAATAAGGCATTCAGTGAACCAGATAAGATCTCCTGTATGTTCGCATAGCAATCCTTGAAACAAAAAAATGCAAAGTTTCATAAATTGATTTTGAAATGAACAAATGATATTATGGACTTTCTGGTTTACCTTGGGACAATTCGAAGTGATAAAATCGAAAGTGGAACATGCGTATTGCCGTACAACTGTATTATTAGGCCTAGAAAATCACATTTCAATTCTTTTTCCTTCAATTGTTCAATACAGGGGTGACAAACTAAGAATGGCTGACTGCCAATTTTAGGAGTTCAAAGAAAGACCGCAAGTGGCGCTCCTAAAGCTTAGAATTCGCACGGTGCCTCTTGGCCCACAGAAGCGAAAATATTTACAAAAAAATGTTTGCCGCCCCCTGGTTTAATAGATTGTCAATACTTAGTTGTGACTATAACTTCCAGTAATTTCCGAATGAGAATATCAAAGTATTTGGATAAAACACAATTGTGTGTTGCGCTCACTCCATCTCCCACAGATATGCTGCGAATTAACTGTTACAAAAATTGAATCAAAATCGAAAATAGACTTAAAAAGACAAAATTGAGTCGTGTCTTTTGTCGAATTACTTTGCAAACAACGAAAGCAGCTTCTTCGGTTATTTGTGCGTCAAAATTGTGAATAAAAAGTTTGATGAGTGTATCGATGTGTTCATCAGACAGTTGGATCTTGCACAAGCTGTTACACATTCTCTTAATGGCACAAACAGTGGCTTGCTTCGACACTGCGTTTTCATCTAGCAAAAGCTGTGGCAGTTGTGGGATTATTATGTCAAACAATGGGATCAAATTTTCCGTTTTTGGACCGGTAAATACCGCACCTGTGTGGTACATTACAAACAGTTCAAGAGTTTACATTCCAATGGAATTTGCTACACACCGAATACTGAAATTGCAGCATAGCGATGTCGCCAGTCAGGGTTTGAGATGTTCTTCTTTATGAATTCCATCACATAGTCGACAATGTGATCTCCACAACAGGTGGCCATGAATGATAAGCAATTGTGGGCTATCATGCACACCCAGGTACAAGGACTTGATACCGAATCAACATTTAACTGGAATCAATTGAAGAAAACTTCAGAGCTGTATTCGAACAGAACTGTTAAAAATATTTTTCTTAGAAATTTTTAAGATTTGGGTTCCAAAAAAGGCTGCGACAAGGGCCCCCAGACTAGGGGCACCTTTTATGTCTGAGACTCCCCACAATGCGGGGTTCTGCATATCAACAAACGGCATTTTCATCAATTATCAAACCTGTTTAGTCAGTGCTGTCAATAGAAGTGGAACTAAGTTTTCCATTACTGTTTTGGAAAAAAAGGCGCTATTGTGGATATAGTTATGACTTTCATCCTGGCAGTTTTTGGCCTGTGTTGTGCAAATTGTAGACATTAATTAATTGATTATTGATTTATCCAGTGGCGTAACAAGAAGTCAATGGGCCCATATGCTAGGATTTTTGGTACTGAGTGCCCAGATAGTTTATTTCCAAAATCTGGTTACCCTGTTCATGGGCCCATGGGCACACGCTACACCCCCGATTGTTAGGCCACTGGATTTATCCAATAACTTGTTTAATGTATACTTTGACCAGTAGTTGTTTTTCCTTCGAGCAAATTTGCATCCAACATTGAATTCCTTTTTGCTTAATTTTACGCATATCACTCTTGATAGCATCTATGGTAATCTGTAAAAAAATAAAAAAAATAAAAAATAAAAAGGATTAGATCATATAAAAATTAATAAACAAATTAATTAATTACAGTAATCAACTGCGGTCCAAATTCGTCATTCAGATATTCATAATACAGAGATGAAATCTTTACCAAACACGACAAACCTGCCATCTTGATTTGTGTTTTTACTGAACGGCAAGCTTCACATACAGTATTCATTAGACGAATTCGTGCGGACTCGTCTTGCAATACCGATTGCAGCAAGGGCAGCGAATTCAACAACGTTTTTATGGCGGCCGTTTTGACGTCAATGCTGTTTCCAAAACCCACCGCCAGAGTTTGAAAAATTCAAAAACATCAGCACCGGTATTTACTATTTTCTACATATACTTACAACCTCTCGAATTGTATTCCATGCATTGTACCTTCAAACAAGGCTTGCATGTGCATGTCAATCACTCCAACCTTCTATTCGTCGTAATAATTAAAAATCGGAACTTAATTTGTTTTGTATCAAAATTCCTTAAAACAAACTCACAATGTCGTTACATATTAACCCAATGGTGATATAAGCCGCTTCCTTCATCTGGTCAGTACTTGTCGGTTGAGTTGCATTGTAAAGGAGAATATTGAACAAATCTGGCCATTGATTATGTGGCAATTCCGAGCAAGCAATGGCGGCGATGCACGCTGGCACTAAGTTTCGTTTTGTCTTATCGCCTCCCAATCGCTCCAAGATCTTAAAAACAAAGAACAAAATAAAATAAAATAATAAATCTATACTCAACTTATTGTATACTGACAGTGAGTTTAATAAAAGTTCTGATTGTTTGAGGTAAAACCAGCCATTTTTGCATTTTTTTAACTTTCTGCTCTTGGTGTTTTGATGAAAAGAACTTTTTCAATTGCATTTCCACTGAATATTTGTTTGTTGTTTCAATGCTATTCGAGTCATATAGTGCAATTTTGGATGGAAATTCATTGCCTGTAGGTACACCCATTGAAATGATGAACACCAGAAACCAAATTAACTATTTTTCATTTAACTTTCTACGAACAAATACACTTGAAATTTTGATTTCACAAACCAAAATGTTCTTTAAAAATAAGCCTAATAACAACAATCAAACAAAACAAAGCCAATTCTCTTTGTTTACTTACAACCAATAACCAACCAACATGATTGTTTGTCTTTTCACTTGGTAATCAACAGTTTCACATGTATGCAGTGTATTCACATTGCCATAAAATGTCCAATTAAGACTTAAGAGCTCTTGCAGCAGGCCAGAACAAGAAAACATAATAGGCTTAAAATGACTGCAATTTTATGGGCCTTCAGGACAACAACAGAAACACAGCTTAGACTTTTTCTACTGTATTTTTTTTACACTGCCAATTACCTAAGCTGTAAAATGTCGATGGCCCCATTTGATTTTCTTATCAGCTGTTCTCATCAAATGACATTAATTAGGATTAAAAGCATCAAGACTTAAGATTTTTGCTACTTACTATGTAATAATTGCTCAGGGAATTAATTACTCTTTTTTGAGCCCAACAGGAAGTCAGAAAAATTATACAAATTTTATAATAACTTTGGTGTTTCAGTTAATTAATTATCAAGTGAATATTCAACACAAATTGCAATTGTCTTTTTATCCTTGTGTGCAATTTTGTGCAGCTGCTTTTGGTGTTTTCTTTGAATACTAATGAGGTAAAGGTCAAGGAAAACGACAACAACATCAACTATACACCCAATTACAAGTTCTTAGCACCAAAATGGCTGGCTAGGACTGAGAAAAATATTTTATTTTTATTTTTATTTTTTCAAATATTATTTGGCAGCAAATTGTGAAATATGGGATGTGGTTTTGATTTTTTTTGGGGTTTAATTTATGGTTTTGCAGTTGCAGCCATGAAATTGGCTCTATATCCTTTCTTATCAGCATGCTTATAGCCTTGAAACTATAGAATTGGATTCTCAAAAAAGCGAAATAAAGGAAGTTCAATTAGTCCATTACGTAATCGAATGAAATTCTAAAGAAATTTAATTGAACCGCGACCGCAGTTCACTTATTTCCTAAGAAATAATAAATCCAGGCTGCAAAAAAAACCCAAAACAAAATAACAAAAATTAGGTTAAGCCTAATTTATAATAACTGCAAATTTTATTTAATTTTATAGGCTTATAAGCTTATTTAGAATAAATGGCAATGACGAGGGGGTTTCTCACGCAGAATTAAAGAGAAAGAAAAAAAAATAATTATTTACACATGATGTAATCATGCACAGTTACAAACAGCAAAAAAAAAAACAAATGACGTAACATTTGTGACATAATGACCGGAAGTAGGCAGCCATCTTTAAGGGCTCTTTTTTTTTTTTTTTTTTTTTTTTGGGAAAAAAGATTCAGAAAATCCACCATGCATGACTAATGGTCCTCAAGTTTGATTCATTTGCATGCAATGCAAATTATCATTTTTTAAACTTTTTTTTCCACCCCCCCATGATTTTTATAATTTGTGTGAAATTATCCACACAGTCAATGCACTCCAAAAGCGCTTTAAAAACCGTGAAACACAACAACAAACTGAATAAAGATTTTATTTTATTGATAAAAATGAAAACGAATTCTAAAAGACCCCATTTGGAGATAACTAAGTGCCACAAACAAAACTGATAAGCTTATCATCCATTTAACACCTGTCTTCCTCTGCCTGACTACTCCCCTGCACAGGTGGACTGATCCAAACACAGGAAAACACCAGCCACAAAACTTGCCATCCACTGGGATTGACACCTCTTCAAAGCTAGCATGGACTTCCATGTCCAATTATGAACCTCACCTGCCTTTTTGCAGCATTCTTTTCATTGCTTTGTGCTCAGGTAGGATGTCAATTACATCATAACACCTTTTTTTATTCCCCAATTACACCTAAAATGCATTTCAACTCCCCAATACATCAAATTAGGGTGGAAAAGTGTTTTCTATGCAGTTAATTGTTGTGCACATGTTAGCTGAATGTTGTTTTTATGTTGCTAGGACAGAAAAACAAGTAATTTGTGTTTTGTTTTAAAAAAAAATAATGTATTAATGATGGGGGATCATTTATATAGTGATTTGTTTTTGTTTTGCTTCAATGCTCCCATCCACAAATGTGTGTCAACATGAAGGAAAGTATCACTTCCTTTTGTCATTTGATTCTCATTCACTTGTGCTGTTGAAGGACATTTTATTGCTGTGTGTTCTGCATTGAAAATTGCACATCCAACACGAAAGTTTTGTCCTTATTAAGATTTTTTTGTTTTCATTTTTCTTGTTTTGTGTGATGTAGTTCGGTGTGGATGGTGCAGCCTTAGGTTTTTATGATCATTGTTATTTTTATCTTTATCTCTACACTATCAAGGTTAACGTGTGAATGACACATTGAGGATTTATGCATTTATGCCTTCTATTCATCGTTTGCATCTAATTTGCACAGTAAATTCCTGCAATTCGACACATTTTTTCGTCGCGCATGACTCGAAATCATTTCTAGCACAAACTGAAAGTTATAAAACGAAACCAAAATTACAACTAGCTGTACGCTATTGACCACTGGTGGATCCAGGGGGGTGGTCATGGGGGCCATGGAAGGTCCATAATAAAATTTAAATTCAAAAATTAATAATTTGGTAATAATATTTTAACAAATTAATTTCTTTTGGACCATAAATTCAACTTTAGGCCCAAAATATTCATTCTAAAGCCAAAAAAAAATTCGTTTTTAGCCAAAGAAAATCATGTTTCGGCAAAAAGAATTCATTGTCAAGCAAAATAAAATAATTTTTAAGCCAAAAAAATCATTTTTGGCGAAAAAGATTCAATTTTTGAGCAAAAGATTGCTTTTTTGACCAAACACGTCCAATTTATGACCAAAAACCTCCTATTTTTGACCAAAACCATCAAATTTGGATCGAAAAAAGTTAATTTTTGTGTGAAAATAAAAAATTGAACCAAAATGGCCACTCCCTTCTACATTTTCTGGATCCGCCCATGCCATTGACAGCGGCGTTCATTAGAACTAAGGGCAGTGACACGCATTGGCAAAAATGGGAACCTAACACTTAAGATTAGAGGGCTGGAAACTCCTTATTAAATCTCCCAAAGAGGGCGCTTTGATTCTCCGATTGGTCGAGAGGAGCTCAATCCTCTTGTCTGAAAAGCAAACATGGCTGAATTGAAGTAAATGCTGCGCTTGTCGAGAGTTATTTGATGTAGCAGATGTCTTGTTGCCATAGAATAAATCCCCGATAATCGGTTGCACCACAAGAAGTCAATGGTCCCGGTTTTTAAAAATCGATCAATTGCTCATAATGAGACTAGTTTAATCGGTTCCATTTATACTGAAGTTATACACGCATACAAACTTTCTCTGAAAAGCCAACAACTTCTTGATTATTAAGAACAAGATGGAGTTAAAATGCTCACACAAAACAGTACTGGTTCACACTTCGACCTAAATACGTCGGCAGTTCTGGCTCCGGCATTCGAAGAAAGTGCGCGGAGAGATTATTTCCGGTACTGCCATTCGGTGCATTATGGCTAATGGGTGTCCTGGTTTTTTATTTTCAAAATCTGGGTCGGGGGTCTCGAGGCTTAAGCCTTATTTGCCTCAATCTTCCTAAACTAAACTAGACGCATCATTTTAACAGGTACTTAGTGAACATGGCCACCATCATCACCGCCACCGTCATCGTCATCGTTCCCCATATTCCCATTGCCAGAACTGTCCTCCAGGCTGGGGTGTGACTTTGCCGTGCACGAAAACTCAGCAAACGGGCTGCAGCTCTTGTCCAGTTGGTTTTTACTCCAGACACCACTCGTACAAATTACCATGTTGGCCATGTTCTTTATGCGGAGACGGCCTCTTTGTTTCGCATCAGTGCAGCTCTGTTCGGGACACTGTTTGTGACTCGTGCCAAACACGATACAAACCTCTTTCAAACGAGGACTTCGGTCGTAAGTGCCAAAATGATACTCGCTACACTCGAAGGAGCAATCCGATTCCATTTGACGACATCCTCAACGACGGCAAGCATAGACCCGATATCACAAAGACTAGAAACCGAAACTGAAACTCGCGGAGCATGATGGGACTGTTTTATGTTGCATTGTGGGAGCACTTTTCAAGACATACAAAAAATCAAACATTTTTATGCGAATTTTTGTTTTATTTTGTTTATTTTAATTTTTGGATTTTAAATTTTCACCCATTTTCCCAGAATGCAACTTTTCCATGCATGTGACCGCGCTGGCCAATCCAAATCATTCGGTCGCTTACGTTGCTAGTCTTTATAAATGGGGTCTTAGTAAACGTATACTATGAAAATGCAGTCTATCTCTAATTTTTTTAAATTTCTACTCCAGATTCTACAAATTTCAGTTATTTCATGACAATTTTCAGCATCTCCGTGACAGCATTGTGTGTGTCGTGCGCGGTATACCACGTCGTGAAGGTAAGACAATCGAATTTATTCTGTTTTTCCCCTGGTGACAATAGTGAGAACTGAGAACAAAGAACATTAATTATTTGCAGAAGTTTCAGACAACAAAAACAAAGTACAAAGAGCTTCAAGAGGAAGCAGCTATGTGATCAATCAAATATATCTTAATTAACTTAAAGATTATGTTTTGTGAAATATCTGGATTTTAAACGTTTTTCGATTTTATTTTAAAAAAAAAAAACAAAAAAAAATTGTAAATTGTATTTGTAATTTCTTAAAAAGAATTAAAATCTATACACATTTTAATTGAAATATAAACGACCAGGTGAACATACTACTGATAAATGTATATATGCATGAAATAAATGCTAAATCGCCGGGAAAAACAACAAAAACAGACAAAAACAAAAATAAAAAACATTGGGATCTATGGCTTTCCGTACATAGTCAGCGGTATTGCCACCTATAGCTTTCCGTACTTAAACGCATTTTTCTATTTGTCATCAGACAATCGAAACTTGTTTTTTACAGATGACATTTTTAGATACAAATTTAATACATAATGTTATCTTTTCAAACAGTCACGTCTGAAATAGTAGAGCGTAAAAATTCCACTCTTATCGGTGGAAAATTTCAGTATAATTCAAAGAAAAACAACACAGAACATATAGGGTGCGTCGATCAAGCGCGATATCGCAGAAACCGGGAAATGAGTTCGCTCATCAAACATCCATTTCTATCGTAGAATAAATTTAATATTAAAAATAAAAACATTTTTAGAAATAAACAAACACTAAAAAAAGGAGAAATTTCAAAATCAACTAAAAGGAGCCGTACTCCACGAGCGGCAATTTGACGAACTAGCGAATCGCTCCTGATTGGTCGATATTACCGGCTCGCCGGTAAACGAGTTGGTGAGTTAAAAAACGTGAGGCATGAGCAAACGAAACAGACATGCGGACTCCTTCGCAATCGTCATCCAGCATCGGTGTTCAAGTTGAACGCGCCAACATCTCATCCGATTTAATGGCCAAAAACAATTTCGAATCAAACACTAAAACTATCAAGAAGATTGAAAAACGAGTGACGGAAGAGAATTTCCATCACGACGTGATTACCATTTTACTCGAGGTTCGGCCGCTCTGGCAAACGGACAAAACGCGCACGAAGGTGAGAAACGAAATGCGAGAACAGGCGGAACCGAAGCAAAAATACATATTGGAAATTTATTTCAACGTACGAATAATAAACTCGTGCGTGCTGCGTGCTCAATCGTTGTTTACCGCTTTGGTCAAGGCCGTCGCGTGTTTTCCAAACATCCGAAACAAAAATGACCGAAAAACGCAAATTATTTTATTAAAAAATACAAAATGTGCACATTTAATGTTATTTCAGCCAACCAGATAGTTAAATTCATTATTTTTTATCACATGTGGCTTGAATTACATGAATTTATCAGGACAAAAAAAAAATATTTAAATTTTTAAAAAAAAAATATAATTTTTTTGAATTTTGTTATTTATTTCTAGGTATTAACAGGTGGGATTACTAATAAGTTGCTAAGCTGTTGGGAGAATGATGTGGATGATATCGTACTGATCAGGATTTTCGGACCAAAAACTGATCTATTTATTGACCGCGAATTGGAGAAACAAGCAATGCAGGTGAAGGTCCATTTTGAAATTGCATAATCACTTAAAAATGACATAAAACTAATAAATTTTCACTAATAAAATGATGAAATAATTTTTTTTAAGTGCTTACGATAAGTATTTTGCGTGACATTCGTAAAAATTAATTAAATTTGCACGCGCAATGTGTAAAAAGCGACTTTTTCTTCACTCTTCCCGTAGACTTTGTCGCTGTTCGGCTGTTGCCCGGAAGTGTACGCGTCGTTCGAGAACGGTTTGTGTTATCGGTTCATTAAAGGCGTCGATTTGGATTACAAAACCGTGAAAACGGAAAACATAGCTAGGTATTTCGTGTTGAATTTTAGCGTGAATATTGTGGATTTTTAATTGCTGTTGTTTTTATTACCGATTAAAAGAAATTCCGTGTGTCGTGAGTTTATATTTAACTTGCTGCACAATTGTTTACGATCGCTTGGAAATAGATTTCTTTAAATGTTTGCTCGTTTAAATGCATCTGTTGTAATAGTTTGACGATTTTTTTTGTTGTTTTTTTGCACGTTTTGTTTTGGTTAATGAAGTGGGATTAATGGTTGTACCTGTTTGTTGTAGACTCGTTTGCCAGCAGACGGTTAAAATGCATTTAGTGGATATTTCATCGTGTTGCTCCAAGGTTCCGTGTTTGTTTCCGAAACTCAACAATTTTCTTTCGTTGATACCACACGAATATCTAAATGGGGGCAATAATCATTGGTTAGTCGATTATCGTTGATTTCACAGATAGTTTTTGATTATTTTTTTAATTTTTTTTTTTTTTGTAATTTAATTTGATTTATATCTGATTTATTTTTGATGATTATTGGATGTTTTTGATGTTTTTGTTTTTATTTTTCATGATTTTTTATATTTTAAAATGCCTTTTGGTGTTTTTTAATTGAATTTTTTGGTGATTTTTGGTGATTTTTGTGTTTTAATGATTTAAAAAAATGATTTTTGATAGTTTTTGTTGATTTTTTAAATTTTTAAAAAAATATTTTTTGATGATTTTCGATATTTTTAATGATTTGTTTGATTTTTGATAGATTTTATTGATTTTAATGACTTCTTTTATGGTTTTCGATAGATTTTATTGATCTTAATGACTTCTTTTTATGGTTTTTGTTAGATTTTATTGATTTTTTAATTTTGTCAATGATTTTAATGACTTTTTTGATGATTTTTGGCAGTGGCGGTGCCACCTGCTCTTTCAAATTTCAAATATGTCGCCCCGAATCACAAAGTTGCCATGAAAAAGTTTAAAATTATATTTATTATAATACAACTCAATAATACAATAAAATTAGTGTGAATTATTTAAAACTCTTATATTTTTTTTGTTGAATTTTTTGCCATAAATCATATTTGGCTTACCGCCGCCTCTGATTTTTGGTTTTTTAAAAATGATTTTTGATATATTTTATTGATTTTTTTATTTTTCTTATCATTCCATGTTTAGTTTGCGTCCTCAACTTCCATCTCGAGCAATCCTCGAAGCGGAAGTGAAATTTCTGGAAGGACACTTGACAAAGCTCAAATCGCCCATCGTTTTTTGTCATAACGATTTGCTGTTAAAAAATATCATCTACGAAGAAACAACGAGTAATTATTTCTACTTTTCAACTCCCATTTGTATTTCAAATATTTCCGCACCATATAGATTCGGTCAAATTCATCGATTTGGAATATGCGAATTATAATTACCAGGCATTTGACATTGGCAATCATTTCTGCGAATTTGCAGGTCAAATCATCACGTGCATTCAATTCACGAAAGGAGAAGTAACTTTTCCTTTCGTGTTTTGAACGCACCTATCATTTTTCCATTAAATTATATTAAATCAAATCAAACTAAATTAATTAAATTTAGGAGTGGACACAGTCGATTACAGCAAATATCCGGACCGAGAATTCCAGCGCAACTGGTTGCGTATATTTCTGGGATTCTGGTTCCAAGCACAAGGCCGAGATCAAAGCGAAGTGACTGCAGACGACGTCGACCAACTTTACGTGCAAGTCAATAAATTTGCTCTGGTAAATAACAAAAAGAAATGTGAAATTAAAGATTTAAACCGTGAAATTCATTTCATAGGCGTCGCATATGATGTGGGGTTTGTGGTCCATTGTGCAGTCCATTCATTCGACCATTAATTTTGATTATATCAAGTAAGTTCAAGTACTAGATGACGTAATCCGTGATAATCGTCTCAAAATTAACACGCAAATCATTAAATATGTCGTAAAACGTTGAAATTACGTCATATTGCATCATATTTCATCATATTACACCATATTTACGTCACGTTTGACGTAAGTATTATGTAAAACGTAATTTGCGTGTTGCTTTTTTATTTTCAGTTATGCGGCAATACGATTAGGTGAATATTTCAATCGAAAGGATGAATTTTTATCACTTCAACTTCCGTTGGGTTGAATCATTTTTTGGACAAAACGATTATTTTACGTGACGATGCGCGGGATTGTGCAATACACAAACCAAATAAACGAGGCTGGCAACTTAAATTTTTAATTTATTTGTGTAATGTAACAAGAATAATAAAATATACGTTTAACTTATTAAATAAGTAAAAAAAATAAGTTGGACGTTATTTCGATGGGTGTTGGTCGATGTAATCGTTGATTTCTTCGATTAACTCGTCTTTTTTCTTGCCGGTCACTTTGATTTTGACACTCATGGCGAATTGCTTCAGCTTTGCAACGGTCAGTTTATTCAACTAAAAAATAAGAGAGAAATTAATTTTTTGGTTAAATTTAACATTTTTTTTGGTATTTACAGTGCCTTCGGTGGCCATTTCTCGTATTTCAGCGTCGTCGTAATCAGTTTGAGTCGTTTTTTTACTCGAATTCGCCTAAATAAGACACAAAAAATGAATAAAAACTCAAATTTGGACAATTAATTTGTACTTTTCTCGGTTGTTTGCTATTCGGTTCGTAATCATCGGGAAAAACTGAATTTTTGAAATCGTCGATTAACGATTGCGCTCTCCGTTTAATCATCTCGTTATCAGGTTCTGGAATAACCATAACCAAAAATAATAATAATTAGTAAAAAAAAAAAAATCAAAAATCACCGAATATTTATCAAATCGACATTCTTACTCGCAAAATCTTGAATGTCGTCATCGAAATTGTCCTTTTCAAGCGCCAAAACTTCAACGTTTCTCCAATGCGTTTGCAAAACTGAAAACAAATTAATTAAATCAATTACAAAAATCAATTTATTAAATAGTTAAAACAAATTACCTGGATTTTCAAACCCGTCTGGATGATAATTAAATTTCAATTTTCTCACCAGTTTACTTGCTTTATCGATTTGGTCGGGTACCGCTTTAAAGAAACGAAAAATTCAATTGTAAAATTCAAATTAATCGAAAAATGTTTGTTCCGTTACCTCTGACTGGATTTTCGAAGCCTAGATGTCGTAGGTCGTCAGCAAACGGTAGAATTAGTAAGTGGAATCCCGGAGGAGTGAGTTGGAGCTTGTTGTCGTCGATTTCCTCCTCTTGCGGGATCATTGCGACCAATCGAGGCAAACTATTTGCTCGTGCCACGTAACGGCAAATGCCTATCACGTCCTTTTCGACGCATTTCGTTAGAAGGGCTGCGAAAACCGAACGACTGCCGCTCACTTCGTCTTCACTCGGGTAAATGAAATGACTCGCTTTGACAAAATGGTGCGTTTTCAGAATTTTACGGGGTTTGAATCCAAGCAACACCAAACCTGAAGAAATGAATAGGAAGTTGTTTAAATACATAATTTCCATTTATTTGAGCTTTTTTTCGTTCAATTTCGACGAAATTTGACGAAAAATTAAACAATGTCGACGAAATTTGACGAAAAATAAACAATTTCGACGAAGTTTGATGATAAACTAAAGTTTTGACAGTATTTGACTAGAAAATTAAAAAAAATTGACATAATTTGACAAATAAACTCAAAAATGTCGACCGAATTTGACAAAAATTTCCACCGAACATGGCAAAAACTTGAGAAAAATTTCTACACATTTTAAGAAATTTGCAATTGAAATACCGGGATCATAGATGTGAGCAATTTCTTTCACTTCTTCCTGATCAAACGTAACAACTTTTCCCGAATACTCAGCAAACTTTTTAACATCAGACGGAAACAAAACTTCTCCAGTCGTCTAAAAAACAAAACAACAACAATCAAAACCTCAAAATTAACTCCAAACACAAATTTCCCTCACCGACAAAAACGTTTTGCGCATACTTTTAAGTTCCTCATTAGTCTCGGCGTACACTTTGGACGCAAATGGCACACCAGTACTCCTAACCAACGAGTACACTCCAATCCCAATCTTAAACCCGTCGGCTAACGTGAGCATCAGTGAATTCATTTTGCGTTTAACGTGATTTTTCGACTTAATACGATGCAATAAGTCTTCGAACTTGGCCGATGCATCGGGATATCGATCACAGACCACATCTTCGGGAAATTGAATAATATTCTAAAATAAAAATTAAATGGAAATTTAATTTTTTTTCTCCCGATTTTCCATTTGTTTACGTCGATTGTCAAACCTTGTAGAATTTGTGCATGTCGAATGGTTGGTTCGGCTTCTGAATGTGCATTAAATCTAAATAGATTCCAACGTCGAGTAAATCCATGGCTTTTCGCTGCGCTTGGTCGCGTAGTTGCGTGTCGTTTGCATGGGGATCGTCGTCGTTTGTAAACAAGAGAATGCGTTTGCTCGCCACTTTGGTGTCGCTGTTGAATAAAATCGTTAGAAATTTCACTTGAGAAAACGATAAAGCAATTTTTTACCTTTTCGAAAACATGGACGAACAAGTCCAAAGTGCATCGCTGAGTGCGAAATCCGTCGAATGACCAAACCGGTCCTCAATTTCACTTACGGAAACTAAAAAAAGAATAGAAAGAGCGAAAAAATCACATAAAGATCGAAAAAAAATAAAATAAACATCGAAAAAAGAAAATAAACATCGAAAAAATGAAATAAAGATCGAAAAATATAAAATAAAGATCGGAAAAATGAAATAAAGATCGAAAAAATCAAATGAACATCGAAAAAATCGGGGAAAAATCAACAACCGTTTATCAATTTATCCAATTCGATTATTTTCTCCGCTCCCGGTTGTGCCAATTCCTGAAAAATTGTTATATGGTTGAATCCGACCGAATTTTTATCCGAATTTTCGGTCCCAAACAGAACGATTCCCACTAGGTCTTTCGCGCTGCTCATTATTTTATTGCTCATCACACTTTTAGCGCACTAAAACAACAACACATAAACAATGAATAAAATATCAACGGATTATTTAATACATACTTTTAAAGACAATTTAAACGCATTTGTTCCATCCGAAGTCGAAAACATGTCTCTGGAGCAATCAATAAGTAAAATAACCGCGTCCTTGCCGGACACCTGAAAAAACACAATTTCGTTCATTCATCGCATTATTTACACGAAATACTCAATGGCAAACCTCAAATTGATTTTCCTCATCATTATCTTCACCATCATCACCGATCCCGCTCCAATCCAACCCACTACCTCGATCATCCATGTTAAATTTCAACTTTTATCGCGACCGAAAGTAGTTCTGCTCTAAAATAGTTCTACTCAGGGGAGACATATGGTTGTTTGGTGACGTTGCTCACTCCAGAGCGTGTGACGTCATTCCGGAACTTGATCCGACTTGTTGCCGTTTTTACTTAGATCGTAAAAATTACTTATTCTTGAAGCGAATTAAATGTATCAAATGCTAGTGAATGCTTATGTGAATGTCTAGAATTTAATTCCAGTGCTTGTAATTGCTTTACATGTATCTTATCCTTGTGTATTCATTCTGTTCTGTGATCCAGCCTCCTGATTGGCTGGTGTGTTTATCCCTAAAGAATTTCCTCATTTTCAGTTATTGTTTTTGCGACTTAATACATTGTAAGTCTTTTTATTCATACTTGTTCTAGAGAATTCGCTGTATCTTTTTGTACAATTGTTTCGTTGTGTACTGTTTGCATTCATTTTCAATGTATTTCAATGGTTTTGGTCGTCTGCAATTTTAGTACTCAATTTTGCCACCATGGCGCTTTTTCTAAACACTGCGCATGCGCTGGCTCTCGCTATAAATTCGAGCCCAGTTTTTCACTGGCTCATTATGACTCACTTTTTCACTTGCGAATGCCCGAACAGATTCGGTTGAAGCAAGGACTACAAACTGTGGTTGTGGTGATGGGAGGAGTGTTAAGAGGAGGAAGGTTGCGCATGGATGTCGGTTTTTTAAGGCGAATTTCGTTGATTTGGTGCATAGAGAAATATTGGTTTGTTTTTTTTTTAAATTTTTTTTTAAAAAGTTTTTGGTTGGGTTTGGTTGGGTGGTGAAAGGGTTGGATGTTTTTGGTGAAATAAGAGTCGGTTTTGGGGATTGGTGAATCGATTTTTTTGTTAAAAGAATGTGATTTAGATGAAAGAAGATCGATTTTTGAGGAATTAATTCGATTTTTGTGCAAATAAATTCGAGTTTTGTGCAAATAAATTCCAGTTTTGTGCAAATAAATTCGAGTTTTGTGCAAATAAATTCTAGTTTTGTGCAAATAAATTCTAGTTTTGTGCAAATAAATTCGATTTTTGAACAAATAATTTGATTTTTTGACCAAATGATCTGATTTTGAACAAAATAAATTCGATTTTAAACGAATAAATTCGATTTTAAACGAAATAAATTCGATTTAAACAAAATAAATTCGATTTAAACGAAACAAATTCGATTTAAACGAAACAAATTCGATTTTAAACGAAATAAATTCGATTTAAACGAAATAAATTCGATTTAATTCGACATTAATTTCAATTATTTTGACATTAATTTCAATTATTTTGACATTAATTTCAATTATTTTGACATTAATTTCAA
>JAQIXU010001151.1:0-20007 GCA_034701245.1 Strigamia transsilvanica | reverse complement strand
AATTATTTTCATCAATTATTTTCATCAATTATTTTCATCAATTATTTTCATCAATTATTTTCATCAATTATTTTCATAAATTATTTTCATAAATTATTTTCATAAATTATTTTCATAAATTATTTTCATAAATTATTTTCATCAATTATTTTCATAAATTATTTTCATCAATTATTTTCATCAATTATTTTCATCAATTATTTCCATCAATTATTTCCATAAATTATTTCCATAAATTATTTCCATAAATTATTTTCATAAATTATTTTCATAAATTATTTTCATAAATTATTTTCATAAATTATTTTCATCAATTATTTTCATAAATTATTTTCATCAATTATTTTCATCAATTATTTTCATCAATTATTTCCATCAATTATTTCCATAAATTATTTCCATAAATTATTTCCATAAATTATTTTCATAAATTATTTTCATAAATAAATTCAAATTTACCCTCAACCGACTGCGGGGGAAGAAAACACAACGTTTCGTACAATCTCAACCGAACCATCGCACTCCCAGCTTTCAAATGCTGTCCATACGATTTAATAACACCGGAAATACTAAACCAAAAAAAAATAATTAAAAATATCCAAAACCCAAAATTAATTCCTCACTTGGATAACATGGTCAAGGCGCACTCGATCGGCGTGAGCAAGCGCCGAACGACATCATCAGTGACCAACTCATTGCAATGCGCCAAAAAACTGTGCATGGCCGAAAGCGCTCCCGCTCTGCTTTCCAGAGTCACCTGCCAGGTAAATGCGTCTCCTCTGGCCTTCTCCGACTCCAACTCCTTCGAAGACCGGGGGAAAGAGTTCCTCCACAACAGCATCATGCGCGGCAGTAATCCGCGGACGACGGACGGTCCGAGCGTCATGATCGAACCGATTATCAACCAACCGGCTTGAGTGCGGTGAAGGGACAGGCGACTGTTCTGGGAAGCGCTGCGCAGAAGGTCTTCGGCCACGTTGAATAGCATCTGCAAGTCAGGTGTGAGTGATTAGTTGTTGGGGAATTGAATTTTGTTTGGGTTTTTTGGTTACTTTTCCTCGGGCGTGTGGAATTCCTAGTGGACAGAGGTGCGCGCAGCCGACCAGTGCGGCTAGTGCGGCTGAATAACCGGCGATTGCTTCTGGTGAGGATTTTAAAGTGTCCAGTTGGTTCATGCATTTGTCGATGAGTGGGGTTAGTTGATATGGAAGTGCGATGCAAATGCAGCGTAAGCACCATGCGGCGGCTAGTCGACTGGCTGGCATGGGGTGAATTAGGACTGACACTACTGATTCTATTATACCTGGAAATGAATGTTGAATGGTGGTAAATTTTTGTGTTAGTGGTTGAAGGAGTAGGCTGTGGACTCATTTGGTAATTATTTGAAGAAGTTTGATGAAGTTTGGGTGAATTTTGAAAAATTTGAGAAAATTTAGGCAATTTTTTGATAGAATCCGACACAATTTCGTGATGATTTTTTGATAAATTTCATAAAAATATCGATCAATTGGAAAAGTTTTGACGAATTTCGATAAATGCCAATAAGACTGCAAAAAATTACAACAAAATTTCGAAAATTTTGAAATTTTGTTGATAAATTTCATAAATACTTCAACAACTTTGAAATTTGACATTTGTTTGAAAGATTTCGGGAAATTTGACATATTTTTTGAAAAAGATTCGACAATTTTGACATTTTTTTAAAAGAATTTCAATAAACTTCTATAAACTTGAAATTTTTTTGATAAGTTTTCAAGAAATTTGAAACGTTTTTGGTAAATTTCATCAAAATTTCAACGATTGTTGATAAATTTCATCAAAATTTCAACGATTTTTGATAAATTTCATCAAAATTTCAACGATTTTTGATAAATTTCATCAGAATATCAACGATTTTTGATAAATTTCATCAAAATTCCAATGATTATTGGGGTCCGGTTCACTTTAGCAACGCCACTTTAGCGACGCTCGCTTTAGCAATTTTGGTATGGTTTAGCGACTGACATTTTAGCCACAGTCTGAAAAAAAAATTGTATTTTGGAAATTGGATTTTGTGGTTTTGTGATTTTATCTTAGTTTTTGTGGAAACTGTTGAAATTTCATGAAAAATTGAGAAATATCATAAGAATTTTCTTGAAAGTTTGAGAAATTAATGAAAAACGTTGAAATTTCATGAAAATCTTTTGAAATTCCAAGAAAACTGTCGAAAGTTCAAGCTAAAACTGTTGAAATTTCGAGAAAAAGTACAAATTTCCTGAATAATTGAGAAAAACAAGGAAAACTTCTTGAAAAATCAACAGATTCTCTGAAAAATATTAAAATCTCATGAACAACTGTTGAGATTCCATGAAATATCAAGAGAACTTTGTTGAAAAATTGAGAAGTTTGGTGTACATAGCTACGACGTAACGTCGCCATAACGATACGTCGCTAAACCGATCCACGAAAAAAATAATTCGCTAAAACGGGCGTCGCTAAAGTGATTATTCCCCGATTTCTGACAAACTTCACCTAATGTTGATAAAATTTCAAAATATTTAACACATTTCGTTTTCACCTATAGTTTGATCCGCAACTAAAATCGTTGCCATTGTACCGAGGCTCTGAATAAGACAACCGAGTTCCTGAAGCGCGCACACAAGCACATGCTGATTGATATAAATATCTTGTCCACTTTCTCTACTCGCACTGAACTCCGAATTAACATCTAAAAAAACCAAAAAAATTAAATCCACCACAAACAACTACAAAACACCAACCAAACAAAAACCCACTTACCCAAATTATTCATATGCTTCGCAATAATAACACACAACTCCTTACACAACGCAACTTGAGCTTTTTCACCGAGCATTCGCCCAAAAACCGATCTCAAAATAAAATTTATGCATTTCCTCGAGTAAACAGCGTCCACGTGCGACGTCGACGCTTTCGGATTCGATAACAACTCCAAAACGTGAACTAAAATCGTTGATACGTTCCGTTCGAGCCATAAACCGCCCATAGTTTGTATGAATATCAGATATGCCTTGAAGAGCAAATTTTAATCAGAAAAAACAAACAAACCGCGAAATAAGCAATTCGTACATGCGTTACGCCGACACGAATTTCCCTGCTCACACCGGAAGTTCCTTTAATCATATCTCCGGCGCCGCTTTTTAAAAACCCGATTCCGCCTTTCAAAAATCCATTCGACATGATGGTGAGTATTTCGTCCAAACTGAAACTTCGATTTCGGCTAACTGCGATCAAAAATAATTGATATGTTTTTATTAAACAAAAGAAACAAAAGATTTAACCTTGAGATTTAGACGGTTGTTGCGTAAAACCCATTAAAGTGCCGAGTAATTTGCCGACGGAGCATCGGACATCGTAAGTCGAGCTGTCGAAAGAGCGAAAACAAAGCGACGCTAGATTCTCCAGTTCAACTGTACTTAGAAATGGAGCGTGTGGGATCATTTCCTGTATACACTGTAAAAGAAAGAAATGGAGAAAATGTCAAGTTGGGTTTTTTTTTTTTAATGTTGAAGGATGAATACTTTAGCTGCAGTACACCGAACAGACATCACTCGATCAGTCATGCATTGCCGAGCAGCTTTGTAAATGTCTTTATGCACCGAACTGGCCGCGGTACCCATTCCGTTACATATTTTCCCAAATGCGACCATGATTTCACAACGAACTTGGGACTGAAAAATTGAAAAATTGGAAAATTAACATTAAATTCAGCAAATTTTGTGTTATTTCACATCGGATTTCAATAAATTCACTTTAAATTCATCTAAAATTCGTCGAATTTTCATTAATTCACATTAAAATCATCTAAAAATTCGTCGAATTACAATTAATTCACATTACATTCATCTAAAAATTCGTCGAATTACAATTAATTCACATTGAATTAATCTAAAATTCGTAGAATTTCTATTAATTCACATTAAATTCATCTAAAATTTGTCGGATTTTCATTAATTCACATTAAATTCATTTAATAATTCGTCGAATTACAATTAATTCACATTGAATTCATCTAAAATTCGTCGAATTTCAATCAATTCACATTAAATTCATCTTCAATTCGTCGAATTTCAATTAATTCACATTAATTTCATCTTCAATTCGTCAAATTTCAATTAATTCACTTTAAATTCATCTAAAATTCGTCGAATTTTCATTAATTCACATTAAAATCATCTAAAAATTCGTCGAATTACAATTAATTCACATTACATTCATCTAAAAATTCGTCGAATTACAATTAATTCACATTGAATTAATCTAAAATTCGTAGAATTTCTATTAATTCACATTAAATTCATCTAAAATTTGTCGGATTTTCATTAATTCACATTAAATTCATTTAATAATTCGTCGAATTACAATTAATTCACATTGAATTCATCTAAAATTCGTCGAATTTCAATCAATTCACATTAAATTCATCTTCAATTCGTCGAATTTCAATTAATTCACATTAAATTCATCTTCAATTCGTCAAATTTCAATTAATTCACATTAAATTCACCTAAAATTCGTCGAATTTCAATTACTTAACATCAATTTATCGACTTCCAATTTACCTCAGCATTTTTTAGCGTTTTTAACAAAATTTGAACACTTTCTTCATACGAACGACCCATCATTCGACCCAATCTTTCATACATTGCACCAATCGCCGCAATTGCAGCCCTAAAAAAAAAATCACCAATAACTAACAACACACACATTCCAGAAAATCAACTCGTACAATCGTGTTGGGAGATAACTCGGCGAGTCATCCTTATTTTTTAATAAATCATTGCACTTGCTGATGGTATCAAACAGAAGAAAAGTGTCGCCAACACTGAACAACGTTGCTAAGCATCTTGAAATGAGTTTTGCAGTTGGGGGTCCTGGAGATTCGTTGATTTGATTCGTGAGCTGTTCCACCAATTTCTTTTGGCACCCTTTGATGTCAGACTGAAAAGATAAATCCTACGTTGACAGGTGATTTTTTAGTTTTCCATTTTCGTTTCCATACCTTTTGAGCCGCAACGAGAATTTTGTCCAGGAAACGAAGCCATTCAAACACAAATATCGGCCGTTTGGCCTCGGAGATTTGCTTCAAAACTTCGTCGTTCAAAAGAAGACTGTGCGATAATTCCATCATCTTGATAAATACAAAGAAACAAAGTTAATTTTATGACAAACAAGCAATGAATTAGGTCAAGTGTAATAAAGTTTTAAAGTACAGGCATTTTGAACCCTCCCTTAATATGTTTAGAGGCTGGCGAGCGAGGGCGCTGATTTACCTAACCAAAAGTTTATTTATCTTTATATAAAACGTTTTATTGTATATTTTAATGTTTTAAATATGTTTAAAAAAAATGGGGGAAAAGTGGTTTTTAATTAATTTTTGTAAATGAGTAAATAAATAAATAAAAATGATTATTTGGTCAAAAGAGGGACCTAGTGTGCAGTGTTTTCGGTGTTGGTAAAATGAGTGATGAAGATGACGATTATATGTCAGACAAATATTTACCTAAAAGGTATTAATATATTTATTTAAAATTAAATTTGATTTCTAATAACGATAGAATTTTTTTAATTATTTTTTTAGTACTGATGTAAAGCCGGGTTTGCTGTTCACGCATTCGTTGAAAGCGAAATTCGCCAAAGACGTGAAACAGAAATTATCGAACGAATCGAGTAAAACAGTCCCAAAGAAAATATTGGAGCAAGAGAGACGGGAAACTGGATTACAAAATGCTCTATCAGTTGAAAATAAGGGCTTTGCCATGCTCCAACGAATGGGTTATAAACCTGGAACGGCGATTGGGAAAACAGGTCCAACGATCGATCGAGATTTTCGCTCGTAAATTAAATCAATAAATTAATCAAATTGCAGGAATTGGGAAGACAGAACCAATCGCAATCAACGTGAAAGAAGACAGAGGCGGCTTAGGTCGCGATACTCAAATAAAACGGAAAAAAGAAGAAAAAAAGAAAGAATTGGAAAACTTTAGGGCTAAAAGAATTCTGATGGACGAACGGTACCAGAAGTTCTACAGGAATCAAATGAGCAGTAAAAGTGCCGAACGACAAATGCAAAGTGATTTAATTAAAAGTCAGAAAGCGTGTAAACAGCTTGATAACGATATTGTATGTGAAAATTACATTTTTTTAGCGTTTTTGTTGATGTTTTTTTTAATTTTCAGGAATTATCTGAACCGGAACAAGATTATTTTTGGATAAAAGATGAGGTGAAGGAAGTGGAGGAAGATGAAGATGATAGTACGAGTTCGGAAGACGAAGGCGAGGAATTAGAGACGTCTTTTATGTTGGAGAAAGTGACGGAATATTTACGGACGAAGCATCGATATTGTGTTTGGTGCGGAATTAAATTCGAAGGTGAAATGTTTTTGGTGGATTTGTTGTAATTATTTAATTTTTAATTTAATTTTATCTTCAGATGAAACGGATATGTCGACAAATTGCCCCGGAAATACGTCGGATGACCATTGAGAATTTAAAATGTACAAATTTAGTTTCACAATTTCTAGAATAAATTTATTTCTAAAAAACTACAAATTGAAATTTATGTGTCGATAGGTTTTTTCTTCGATGTGCCCTCTTTGTGCACGTATTCTTCGACTTCCGCTTTGATTTGTTGGAAATAAAATCGATCTCGTGACCTTGTGTACCGGCAATTGAACCTAAATAAAATTTTAATAATTAATATTTCGAAATATATGGAATTTAATGAGTAATTTACCAATAACCTAACGTGACGACTACAAATGACGCAAAGCCGAAATCTGTCGCTCGTTTCGTCCTGCCTGTCGATAGAAATTTATTTTATTTATTTATTTATCTTATTTTATGTATTAATTCACTCGTGAATAAAAAATAGACAAGTCCAACGCCTAATCCGCTGCCCAGTCCGTACAAAAATGAGTTTCTAAAGCATGGCACATCTCGCACTTTTTTCCCATAAAACGGAATCTAAATAAAATTTTAAAAAATGTACGTAATTCAATATTTATTATGAATGTTTCACGGCTTATTAAGTTTTTACAGTCGGTGAATACGCTTCGTAATCATCCGCATCTGTATCTTCAGACATAATTCCAACGAAACCTTTCCGTCTGCTTCGTTTACGCTAGAGATTTGTTCTGTAGTGTTACCCCAGCTGTTACTAAAACCCGAGCTAAAACCCACAACACAAGAAAATAAAACCAAACACATTTTATTTTTAAAAAATACTCAAATTTAAAAAACTAAAACCTAAAAAAAAAAATTAAAATTCCTCGCAATTGTGTCTCAATTAAACACAATTTTAATCCAACGTCGTACTCAATCCCTTACCTAACCACAGAACAAATCACAACAAACAAGCATGGATGCGATGTTTCACCGACTAGCCGAAAGTAATTGCCACTTTAAAAGCCAACAAAAAGGCGAACCAGACCTAACCCGCAAAGAAAAGAAACAAATAGCCGGTGACATTCTAGAAAAAAGCCCATCTCTATTTCTCTACCGGTTCGGCAAACACCTCACGCGAAACGACCTCGCTTATTTTGAACAATTCCGATCCAACTACGAAGTTGATTTCTACTTGAAACAACTCGACAGCGGATTAAATGCCGAACGGAACAAAATAACAGTCAAAAACAGGCGCTACGAGGCCCTGAAACAACTCATCGACAAAGGCGAATACTTCAGCGACGCACAAATGAAAAAAAGATGCCCGCTCTTATTCGAGCAAATGATCGGTCAATACATGACCCAACAAGAGCGAGAATCGGCCGAAAATATTGCCCAAACTGACCTAAAGTGTCCAAAAATGATATAAAATTAAACTATGCAATTAATTACAACTTATTTTCATTTAATTCAAGGTTCAGCGCGATTTTATTGGAACATATCGACCGAGATTCGGTGAACAACCGGCGGAAACGACAGGAATGCGAAGAAGACGGAATGATCGAGGAGAGCGACAGCGACGACGAAGACGATGCGAAATATTTAGATGGTTTAAAAGTCGAATTAAATTAATATTAAAATTAATAAATTAAATTTAATTAATTAATTGCGCAGATAAACCTCCGACACAAGTTTGCGATATCGAAAAACAACAACTCAGGGACGAATTCGTGTCGAATATGCACCATAGTTTCCTCCGTGGTGACGATCAGGAGTTTGATTATAGGTTTGTTTAAATTTAAATCAAATTTAAAAATTTAAACTAATTTTTGTTTTATTTTTAATTTTTAATTTTTTAGTGTTGTCGACGATAACGAGGAATACGACACGTGCGAGGACACGTACGAAGACAGATATTTCGATTCGGAAGAGCCCGAAATCGTGACGATTGAGAACGATGACAAAATAAAATGTTAAGTTCGATTTATTTTATATAATTATAATTATTCATCGAAATCCTTGTCGGTTAAATGTCATAACTAAAAATAAACCCGAGAAACAACTTTTAGGCCCGGTTCGCTTTCGGAGGCCATCTGGTGTCAGTTATCATCAATTCTCCAAGGCCTTTTCGAATTTATAATTCATGATCGTATTGTACGCACGTTAAACGAATAATAATAAAAAAAAATGAAATAAAAACGTCTTCCTCTCACTTGAAACAACTCATATTTTATTAATCAATGATTCGTGCATGATTTGACACGATTTCCTGCTCGTTTTTTTAAAACAAACACCAACAATGTGCGCAGCTGGTCGCGACTACGACCTCGAGCTTTTGTTTTATGGAAAAATTCCCGCGTAAACTGCGCGCTGACACAAGTCCTATCCAACGGTAGGCGTTTTTAATACACCTTCTTTCTGCCGACTATCACCGAGTAAAGTAAGCAAAATCACACTCATTCCATCAATATTAACCACAAAAATAACGAAAATCCAATCTTTTATCCATCGTTTTGATCGATATTTATCATCTGAAACGAGAAAAAAAAGTCCGCGCTGTTTATGGCGGTTTTATGTAACTGGCGGATTTTTATTTCTTTCTTTGGTAATAAAACGATTTATTTAAAAAAGAAATAAAAAATTGCACACGTAACATTGCCATTTGAGGAGTGGCGTTGAAAAAGGCGAATTTGAATTTACGAAGGAGGACGGGTTTTGCTCGCTCCCAATCTCTGGGCAGCGAGTCCATCTCTATATATGGACTTTGAGCCCGAGCCATTGACCGTACGCGCTACGTTTAGGTTGGGCTGCGCGGCACGAATCACACCTCGCGCTCTGCCGTTGGTTTTAACGATTTCGCATTTCGTATTTCAGTCCGTGAACGAGAATTGCAAGAATGGCAGACGTTATCTCTAACAGGTCCGATGACCACGTTGCAGATCAGAATGGATTTAACAATGGACAAGTCTGTTTATATTTAGTGTTTATTTAGTTTTTTTTATTGATTTTTTTCTTTTATTTTTCTCGTGCAGGTGAAAATGGATCCGTTGACACCACGTTCGTCACTCGAAGGACTGTGGCAATCGGATTCCCCGGATGCTTGGAATGGAAATCGAAGTCAGCGACGTCATTTCAATAATTTTAATAAAAGCACGGCCTTTGATTTCTTGAAAGGACCGAGCGACGAAGAAAAGGCGGAAGAACGGAAAATTATACAGGAAAAAATGGCAGAAAAACAGGACCAGAATGACGAAAATGGTGCAGAGAAGGAACATAAGCAGAAGCGGCACTTTGTTGACAGAAGTAATGTGCAAATTCATTCGTTAATTCGTTGGATTTAACCAAAAATGTTCTCTTTTTTTTTCAGACCGCAGTTCTTTCGAAATCTAGAAATCTAAAAACGTCGGTTTCTACTTTTGTTACTTTTTTTTTTAATTTTATTGTAACGCCAATGTATTTGCGGTGAAATAAACAAGTTCAAGACAGTTTTTATCCTATCTAGGTTGTTTTGTGCGTGTGTTTGTGTCGTAAATTCATATTTGGAGTCAATATTTCGACGTTTTTATTTTCTATGCCTAACCGGTTTATTTGAATGTGGTTGGTAAAATCGTCGCGAGGGCAGTGGTGGCGCGGCGCGCGAAACAAAGATGGCGTTTAGGTGACATTAAAAAAAGCAGGAAACGAATTCGAGAAAATCGGCTTAAATTCATTAATTGGGTCAAATGTGCGACGTGGAAAGGTTTTAATTGTATTCACAAATGGACACGGCTAAAAAGAACACGAGACTGAAAGTGAAAATCAACAGTAGGTGGACAAAAACAAGAAAAAAGATGAATTTTTTTAATTTTTTACACAAAAATAAATGAAATAATAATTTTTATTTTATTTTTCTCAAATATTTCGACAGCTTGGGGAGGAATTGCGACTTGGAGATGGATAGCGAACGATGACAGTTGCGGAATTTGCAGAATGCCATTCGATGCGTGTTGCCCCGATTGCAAAGTCCCCGGCGATGATTGCCCGCTCGGTATTATTTATTATTTTCGAATATCAAAAATTCAAAACACAGCAACGAGTTCTCATTTCGAAGCGATTAATTTAATTTTTTTGAATCTTTTTTCGCGACAGTTTGGGGCCAGTGTTCCCATTGCTTCCACATACACTGCATCATGAAGTGGTTGAATTCACAGCAAGTTCACCAACAGTGCCCCATGTGCCGTCAAGAATGGAAATTCAAGGAATAATTTATGTTAATTTTCCATTATTTATATGTAAAAATGTGATTTTCTATGAATAAAATAAAATAAAATGAAATTATTCTCTTTGTTTGTGTGATTTCTCACTAGGGGACACTTGACGTCGAATTGTTTATTCAAAATTCAAAATGTCCGCGTTAAGTCAGCAAGAAATTCAAAGATACAGCAGACAGTTGATTCTCCCAGAAATCGGAGTCAATGGCAAGTGGTTGCTGAATATCCGACACATTTTTACAAATCTTTTTGATTTTTAGGTCAACTGAAATTAAGAGATGCCAGTGTGTTAATCGTGGGTGCTGGCGGATTAGGATGTCCTGTTGCCATTTATTTAGCATCTGCTGGTGTTGGTAATTGCACGATGGTTTCGTAATACATGAAATGTACAAAGGAATAATTGCAGGGAAAATTGGAATTGTGGATTACGATATCGTCGAGCAGAATAATTTGCATCGGCAAATCTCGCACACCGAATCGACGATTGGAATGCATAAAACCATATCGTTGAGCCAAGCGTTAAGGGAGTAAATTGATTTTGATTTTTGTAAAATCGCACAAGATTAAATGAGTGTTGAATTAGGTTGAATTCGGGGGTTGTGTGTTTAACGTACGAGTGCCAGTTGAGTAGCCACAACGCCATTCCAATTATTAGTCAATATCCTTTTTGTTTGAATCCAGTGGTGCTATGACGGTGATTTTTTGGTTTAAGTTCGTGAATTAATTTAACGGAGACGTTTACTTTGGAAATTGAACGAAAAAAATTAATTTAGTTCATATCAAATAGTGAACGTGAATGAAATGAGAAAAATTTTGAGATTTTTACGAAAATGTAGTTAAATTTCGACAATTTGAAAAAAGTTAACCAAAATTTCGGGAAATTTTTCAAAAATGTACCAAAGTTTTGAGGAATTTTTCAAAAATTTACCAAAATTTAGATGAAATTTTCAAAAATGTATCAAAATTTAGGTGAAATTTTCAAAAATGTATCAAAATTTAGATGAAATTTTCAAAAATGTATCAAAATTTAGATGAAATTTTCAAAAATGTATCAAAATTTCGAGGAATTTTTCAAAAATTTACCAAAATTTCAAGAAATTTCGTTGAATTTTTCAAAAATGTACCATAATTTCAAGGAATTTTACAAAAATGTCGAGAAATTTTACAGAAATTTCGATGAATATTTCAAAAATTTACTAAAATTTCGAGGAATTTTACAAAAATGTCGAGAAATTTCAAGAAATTTTACAAAAATGTCAAGAAATTGTAAGAGATTTTACAAAAATCTACCAAAATTTCGATAACATTTACAAAAATTGATCACAAACACAAAAATTTACCAAAATTTCAAGAAAAAAAGTCTAAAAAATGACCAAATGTTGTGTTAAATGAATGTGAACTTTTAATTCCACCTTATGAACGCATATAAATGGTCTTCAATTTTCGTGAAGGAGTTCGGACACCATTTAAATCCTCCCTGGTCATTTTTCGCCCAAACAGCCAAAAATAAATCTTTTTTCTTAATACAAATCAACATATGCCATCGTTGTGGACGCTACCGACAACGTCGCCACGAGATATCTCTTAAACGACGCTTGTGTTATGACAAAACGGCCGCTAGTTTCGGGAAGCGCATTAAGATTCGAAGGACAGGTAATCTCTAACATTTGGAATATAATTTTTTAAATTTTTAATAATTTATAATTTAGCTTACGGTCTATAACCACAAAGGAGGACCGTGCCATCGGTGTTTGTTTCCGAAGCCTCCGCCTCCAGAGGCCGTGACGAATTGCTCCGACGGCGGAGTCATTGGTTCAGGTGTGAAAATTAAACAAGTGGTCGATTTAATGTGAAATTTGTGTCCCAAATAGTTCCAGGTGTGATTGGTTGTCTTCAGAGCTTAGAAGTCATCAAGTTGATAGTTGGTTTGGAAGGTAAAGTTGATTTAAATGAGTGTTTGGTCGATGTGAAATGCTGAATTGATCCGATATTAGTTTCCTATAGTCAAAAGATGTTTATATTTGACGGGTTAACCGGTATGACCAAAGTGGTTAGGTTGAGGCCGAGGCAGCCATCTTGTGCCGTGTGTGGAGATAATCCTACCGTCACTGTCCTCATCGATTACGAACAGTTTTGTGGCGCATGGGCATCGGATAAAGTAAAAACGAAAAAGTTAACAATTGTAGGGTTGGACCAAATACCAAAAAAAAGCCGAATAACCGAGTATCGAGTATTCGTGGCTGAATATTCGATATTCGGCCAAATAACCGAATAGTTTAAAAAAAAGAGACATTATTTTTACACAACTTTTCCTTATTTTTATGATAAAAATCCTTGACTTTTACACTCACTGACTTATACACTAAATTTATGATTACCGACGTTGAAAACACTATTTCAACAACTCATTGCCATTTTTTTGAAAAACGGAGAACATTTATTTCCTATAATATTTTTTAGATAAGATTTTAATAAAAACTAAAAAAAGCAAAAAATAGAGCAAGTTTTTCTGCACAAAACCATATATTAGATATAAAAATATTACAAATTTGAAATTATAAAATTAAATATTAAAGAAAAGCAACATGACAAAAGTTTTAGACCATAGCAGATTTTTAAGAAAAATGATGTAAAAAACATATAAATAGGTTTGTGCAGTTTTGCTATCTTATTCAAATTATCACACAGTGTGATAAGTCAATGAAATGCATTTCCACTTTCAGTTTAAAATATTGCTACTATGGCTCCTGTAAAAGTACTGTCAATTAATATCAAAAGCAGAATTGTTTACAAAATATGTTTCAAAAAGATAGCTGAGTAACTAAATATAAGTAAAACAGCTGTGCAATACAATACACTCAACCCTCGTTATACGGCCGCTCTTTATACGGCATTTCGGTATAACAGCCTTAGGAAAGTATGGCACTTTTCGATTCACGGCCTACTATGTTTCATAGATACGGCCAAAAATCTGGAAATTCCATAACGAATCAGGGGGAATTGTCCCTGATTCGTTATACAGCATTTTGCTTTACAGCCATCTTTTCTGGAACCTATCTAGGCCGTTAAGCAAGGGTTGAGTGTATTGCAACGTATAAAAATACACAATTTGTTATAAACATCAAACAAACAGGTCGTCCCACGACAGATGATGCACAACCAAGAAAAGTTTGCAAAGAAAACAGATTTGCATCATCTACAGAAATGCAAACAGAGTGGCAAAACCATGGTGTTCATGTCAGGGCACAAACTGTTGGACAATGCCTAAATTCTATGGGATACAAATCATAAAAAAAACAAAAACCAAACCCTTCATTACACCAAAGCAACAAAAAATGTGACCTCATTGGGCCAAGCCAAGGCTGGGAACTTTTTATATTCTCAAATGAATCTCTCAGATGAATCATGAGTGTGCATTGGCTATGGAAACAATGTTGGCACAAAGGTTAGAAGACAATCACACGAGAAATTTAACAAGGAATGGCTTAGGTCTAGTGTCAAATTTCCTCAAGGACTGTTGGTGTGGAGATGCATGACTGCATTTGGTGTTGGTAAATTGTATGTAGTACATGGTATCATTAATGCAGAGGCAAATATTGAAGTCTTACACTATCGTCTCGCACCAATAATGGAAGATCAGTTTGGTGATGAGATGCATATTCCATATCCTAAAGCCAAAAAAGTGCAAAAATGACTTCAAGAGCATTGAGCATTTAGAATGGCCTTCCAATAGCCCTGATCTAAACCCAATTAAAAATCTATGAGCACTTTTTAAAAAAAAGTTAGTAAACAACTGTAACCTTATGAGTTATAAGGTCACATTAACAACTGCTAACAACAAATCCTGATCAGAAATCAGAGCAGAAGACTGTCAAAAACTGGTTTATCAAATGCCAGATTGCATCAAGGCAGTTATTAAGACGAAAGGAGGGCCAACAAAATTTTATCTCATCTCTCTTTTCTTGAATATTTAATTTCATTATTTCAAATTGATTTAAATTTACTTAAAAATTTTAAAGTTACATGAAAAAAATACAATTTTCATCTAAAATGCAATTTATATTGTACAATTTATTGGTATTTACCCCAAAAAAGGTGAACATTTGCATTGAAAAATGCAAATCATACTAATTTTATCATTGTGTGTTCCGGCAAATATCAGCTTCATATTCGGCCGAACACAACGTCCGGTTCTTTGGCCGAATAATCGAATACAAACCGAACATTCGGTGCAACCCTGCACAATTGTACGCTTGTGCTTTTAAAGACGAATTAATTTTCCATTTTATTTTAGGACAGAACAGTTAGGCTTCTTTCGGCACATGACCGCATATTGTGCGAGGATTACAAGAAATATTACGCCGATACTTATGATCATTTATTACTCGATGTTCGACCGAAAGGCGAATTTGATATGTGCAAACTTCCGGGAACTACGAGTGAGTTTCGATCGCATAGAAAAATCAATTTTTTCTCAAATTGAAATTCATATTAGATTTTCCAATGTCGGGTTTGAAAAAGGCAGAAACGTTAGGCCAAGTACAGAATTTGTTTGATCAAGCCCTCCAAGTGAGTCCGAGACGTCCGTACCCCGTGTTTGTCGTATGCCGGCGAGGAAACGACTCGCAGATCGCAGTGGATATGTTAAAGTCGCACTTCAAAAACTATCCAATTCAGCTACGCGATTTGCAAGGAGGACTAGTGAATTGGTCGGAAAAGGTCGACAACTCTTTCCCAATTTATTAACAAAACTTAATAAAAATAGTAAAAGTAATTTGGATCTTTACATTAGGAAGTTATTATTGTATCAGATCAATAATTTGTACGAATTATCTATTAAACTGTAGAGCATCACGACTGAATTCCTGAAAATAACAAAATTGAATTAACCGTAACAATTTATTTTTGTTTCGTTTATTCTTACTTTTTTGGGGAATTCAGCTCGTGGATCTCATCGAATATTTCTTTTAAGTATTTTCTGTGACGTGGGTGCCTTGGAAATATTTTTTATTTTCAGTAAAAAGAAAAATAAAGGACGTATGATCAGTTTAGCGACTCTCGTTTTAGCGATGTATCATTTTAGCGACAGTACGTTGTAGCGACGTACCGTGAAAACGTCGCAACGACATAAAATTCAGACCATTTTTAACCAATTTCGATGTTTTTTCAACCAATTTCGATGTTTTTTCAACCAATTTCGATGTTTTTTCAACCAATTTCAACTATTTTTCAATTAATTTAAACCAGTTTCGATCATTTTTAACCAATTTTGATCTGTTTTAACCAATTCCGACTATTTCTAAATCAAATGAAAAACCAAGAAAATCAAATCAAAAAAAAACTTTGGGAAAAAAATAATTTTTTTTGTCATTAAAACGAGTCGCTAAAACGTACCGGAGTCGCTAAAACGAGTCGCTAAAGTGAACCTCTGCCAAATAAAGAGTAATTTTTGTCATTTTTGCGTCTCACTTTTCAATTACTGCCACCAAACTGGCATTGAAAGCCGCCTCGTTCTCGTGCAACTCGATGTACGACGCTATCGTTTTCAGAACTTGTCCGTTCAAATCAATGGCCAAAATCTGCACGCAGATTTTCGGCGCGATGTACTGGAGCGCCGACGCCACGTGCAACGAAATCTGTCCTTCGTAGCGCCGCCGGGTGTTCAGCGCCATTTTTTCAACCGAGAAAAAATTGATGCTGTATTTGTTGACGGGCGGTGTTTGTTCGGTCGCGGTGCACGATTTCGAGCTTTCGCTGCGGCTTAAAACCACCACGAACGATTCGGAATTCTCGCTTAAATTCTTCTGTAAATGATCGCACACTTCCGAGACCGGCAATTTCTTTTCGATAAATCGATCCTTCTCGCACCAGCGAATCTAGATTCAATTAAATTCAATTTAAATAATTTAAAGTAGCGTGTTTAATCGGATAAATTACTCTAGCGAATCCGGAATCGATGTCTTTCAGCAGAACAATGTGAGAAATGCCGGATTCCCTGCACATGCTTTGAATTTCTTCTAAACTCTACGAAAAATTGTATGATTAAACAAAAAGAAAATAACATTGGGTGCAACCAATGTAGAACTACGTCATTGTGTGACATCATTTCCATTTCGTCGAGAGAAAAATCGACAAAAATGGTGAAAAATCGATCAAAAATGATAGAAATTCAACAAAAATGGTGAAAAATCGATAAAAAATGATAGAATTTCAACAAAAATGGTGAAAAATCGATAAAAAATAATAGAAATTCAACCAAAATTGTGAAAAATCGATAAAAAATGATAGAAATTCAACAAAAATGATTAAAAAGACCCAAGAAAACGATGAATATGTCGATTATTCATCATTTTTGTCGACTTTTTATAATTTATTTGCTTTATTTCTCACTTTTGATGTTTTTTTCTCCCCAATTCCGTAGTTCTACGTCAAAAACTCAGACAAAATTCACTCTAACCAGTGTAGAATCGTATATCATGTGTGTTTTAATCCCCGCATTCCATAAATCTCGAGTAATGGCCGCCTTTTCCTTGATCATTGCGTGCTGACCGACCGAACAAACCAGGACATCGAAAGCACTTGGCGGTTTAAACTTTAAAAAAACACACACATTCACAAATTCCAATTATTCCAATCAATCATTTCAATTTCACCTCTTCGTCCTCCAAAATGGCGGACGTGATTTTCTCCAACGCAAAACTCACTCCAACCGCCGACTGAATCGATTCCTTAATGTTGTTGCAACCAGGAGCGAGTCTCGTGGACGATATCTACAAACAAAAAACATCAAACTCGATTTATTTTGACAAATTTTTCATCAAATCCCAACGAATACCAGTGAATCGTAGCGGCCTCCCGCAGCTATTACATCGAAGCAAATTTTCTTATTTTTCCTTTTCAATTCGCAAACGACTTTAAAGAACATTCCAGAAAACTGGTTAATCGCGTAAACCAAGCCAGGTATGATTACAATTTGGGGTTTAATGCCGAGGACTTCGGCGTGTTTAATTATCACGTCCAAATCGTGAAGTCCCTGCTTGGCGAACGAAGCCGCCGGTCCACGTTTCTTCGTGACCGATTGAAACAAACTGTTGATTTTAGACAACGTTCCTTCGACTTCGATGAAATTGTACAAATTGGTGATCGATTGATCGGATAAACACAGATTCATTAATTTCGTCTGGATTTGAAATTTGCTGCATTTTTCCGCCTAGAAAACAAAAAAATTTAAATTTAAATGACAAAAAATTACATTTTTGTACTTTAGGGTCGCCGATAATGGCGTAAACATCCGTGTGCTTTTCGTCGGGGATCCCGCAGTGGATTAAAACGGCTTTTAAAAGCGACGTGTGATTCATTTGGATCACGTAGGACCGGCGTTGGAGCGCCGGAAATTCGTTGACAACTTCGGACGTAACGGCTAAAACCTCCGCATCGGCAAAAAGGCTGCGAAAATAATAAAAATTAAATAAAAATTCAAATTTTATTCGAGTTTAATAAAAATATATACCTGCCGGGTGACGGAGTGACGACATCGAATGCACACTCGAATAATTCTCTCGGTTGACAACCGAAGACTTTCCGTTCTCGGAAAACGCGGGAGATTGCGTAGCGTTTAATGTTGACGATGTTATTTTTCACGATGTATCTGGCGAACGACATCTGTTGACAAAATATGAAATAAAAATAAATAAATTTTCATGACTTTTTTAGATTACTCGTACCTTAAGTTCGTATGGCAACGAAACGACCGCGCCACTGTGGTCGATTATGTTCACGCACAAATCGTTGTTTTCGTAAAACGAACTCTTCGGCATGAAAAGTGGAGTTATGAGGTTCAAAGCGCCGTGCCGCTGGAATATTTTACTTAATTCATTGCGCACGAACTTCTGCGCAAGTATTAACCGACTGTTAAAACTTCCCTTGTAGTAATCCATATCGTAGGTGAAATCGGTCGCGGGCGGAACTTCTTGTTTAAACAACGCCGAAATCTGAATTTAAATTATAAACAAATGAAATAATAAGAAGATGCGACGTTTCATACCAAAAATCAATGTTTTTATCCCAAAATTCGGCGCTTTTAGCCTAGAATTTAATCTTTTTGACCCAAAATTCTATATTTTAGACTGAAAATCGACATTGTACACAAAAATAAGAGTTTTTAGCCCAAAATTCGATGTTTTTAGCCCAAAAATTGATCTTTTTGACCAAAGAAATCGACATTTTAAACTGAAAATCGACGTTGTATACAAAAATCAACGTTTTTGGCCCAAAATTCAACGTTTTCAGCCCCAAAATCGACTTTTACAGAAGTTTCACTTCAAAAAATCAATTCAAAGAAATTAATTATTAAACATTCTAACCATATGCTTGTACGATTTGCTCTGTGGGTTATTAATCGTATGTCGGAGCATTTCTTGCAGCTCTGCCTCCTCCATTTGCGGCGGCGGAAGATACTCGGATTGCAACAACTCCAACGAGGTCGGTCGTCCGTCGACGTCGTGACTCAACAACCAACGAATTATGTGCGCTTGATGCGACATCAAGTCCTCGTCGAAATCCGCCGGAAGATTGATTTCCGAATGCCGAATATTACTCAAAACCTTCACTCGCTCCATGGCTGTCGGTAACGGCCGGTAACACATTTCGAAAAAAATTATTCCCACGCTGTAGATATCGACTTTCTATATTTAAAATACAAAAAATCAATCAAATTCGTGACAAAAACAGTTTAAATTATCCTTTACTTGACTGTAATTCATTTTAACTAGGCTGCTTATTTCCGGTGCAACGTACAACGCCGTGCCGACGCGTCCGGTTAGAGTTCCGTCGTCGAATGGATCGGAGCGCGAGGCGATCATTTCTGGAGTGTTTTTTTGATCCGTAGTTGTTGTCGTAGCATCCAATGCTTGACTCTGTGAAATTTACGCAATAAATTTAGTTTAAATAGATAAATATTTAATTTAAAAAAAAATACTTTCGCGATGATGTCGGTGGTCGCTAGGCCAAAATCTCCGATTTTAACATGATCGTTCGAGTCCAGAAAAACGTTTACTGGTTTCAGATCTCGATGAATCATGCCCTAATTCAATGAAATTGATTAAAAAATAATTAATTTCAATGAAATTAATTTAAAAAATAATTAATTTCAATGAAATTAATTTAAAAAATAATTAATTTCAATGAAATTAATTTAAAATATAATTAATTTCAATAAAATTAAATTAAAAAATGAAATTAATTCAAAAATAATGAATTTCAAGGAAATTAATTCAAAAAATAATTAATTTCAATGAAATTGATTCAAAAATAATTAATTTCAATGAAATTGATTCAAAAATAATTAATTTCA
>JAQIXU010001150.1:0-20032 GCA_034701245.1 Strigamia transsilvanica | reverse complement strand
TTTGTATTATTCAAGATAGAAAAGAGTAGTGTATACAACTTCATCTATTGGGGAGATTTTGTATTGTTTGAGTATGTAGCGTGGCATTGTGCATTTATCAAGTCCCTGAGTCCCTTTCCTTCCCTCAAACAGACAAGTTTAAATTGAATTTTTAATGGCAGCATTTCTCGATTTGCAAACGTGCAGTGCACTTCTATTCTTTGCCAAGTAAAAAGAGACGCTTTAAGTAAAAATTACACATACCGGTATCTACTGGGAAGAAAAAAAAAGTAATTGCAGCGTGGTACGGTACATCAACACCAATTTTGACATTATGGTCACGTTTCAGGGATTCGAGTAACACGAGAATTGCGAAATAGACCAGCTTCGCTTTCTGCTTGTTTAGCAACGAATTTGATGGAAATTCATCCTTTTATCTCACGATCGACTCGCATCAGTACCTGATCAGGTAGAATTAGGGCTCAAATCATAATTTACATTTTAAAATACACACATTTTATTCGAGCTAATCGAATTATTGCATCGGGACAACAATAGCATGATGATAAGAGATTTCAATCATTCTATCTCTTCAACCACCTGTTACTGGCACTTGAACTCGTTGATTTCAAGAAACTGCGCGCTTGAGTTTAAACTTTTACATTATTTAGTGTTAACCTGAAATATAGATGACCCTAGACAGCTTTGCATTCTATTCTGCATTAAATATGCCTTAATTTAGCATATTTTCATCAGTGTGTAACCTTAATGTCAGTGATGACTATATGGACAATGAGGCATTTATTTGAGCTTCTCTTAATCCTCCTGATTGCTTTTACGTTGATGAAATAGTGCAAGCATCGAGTTTTTGGCAAGCTCATCATGTTCTATGGCTCGTAAAACGTGTCTTTGATGGTCGTTTGGGATTGTCAATCAAATTCCTTCCCTCCCAACATCCACCTCCAATCCTTCTACACCGGAACTTTTATAGTTAAAAACGGTGGGTTAAGTGAATCAACTTCCATTTCGCTTTATTATCCAACTCATTACACACCATCGAACTAAAAAATATACTACCAAACTTTTGTTTTAGTTTTTCCTCGCAAGAAGATGTGCGGGAAAAAAATTATTTCAAAATAATTCCCCATAGGAATAACATGGAGGAGCATTTTGAAAACTTTTTAGACAACATTGTAAACATTGAAATAAATTTTTCCGGTTGACTTATAAAGATTGATCATCTTTATCTAAAAAAAATCTATATTTTGAAAAAACCAATTTTTTTTTTTTGTCCGTTGAAATGGAAGGAAATTGTTCAATTTCCTCCATTTTTGGCAGTGGAATTTTTGGCTCCGAAATCTTGTCCAATAATTAATAATTAAACCCATCCGCAATAATTGATCCGAGAACTTTAACATTCGATTTCTCAACTCCTTTTAATCACGTTCCAGAAACCAAACTACAAAATTCTTGAAATACCACCATTTTCTCTTTCATCAAAATTAAAATCAATAACTAATTAATCAAAACAACTCAGTGTTAATCTTTAACCCCTCTTCCTCCAAAACAACACACAAACAAATCTGCAAGTTTTACTCACGAGTCGACCTTGGCATTTACATTTACATTATTTACATTTTCCCCCAAAAAAATACCTCTCTTTCTCGACCATCGAGCACGAAACATTCACCTTCCGGATATCGTCTGCGTGTGTGCATGTGCATCTAACTCCAAAGCACCTGCACTCGTATCTTTGTGCGTGGACACACCAATCGATTGATAACTGCACAAGCCCTTGGTGACAAGTGAAAATATACATACTTAACAAGTTTCAAACACGCGTCAACTTCCAACACTTGGTGTATTGTTTCCTACCACAATGTCGAGTTGATGGAACTATTTTCTTAACGTTATCTCGCATTGACCGACTCGAGTGTCGCTTGAAATGGGCGGAAATTGTCTCTCCGAATCACAAAGACTTGATATGAGTGTTTTGAGCTGAATACAGATCGAGGTTGGCACAAGAGTACACAAACACGTGTTTTCCGTATCTAAGGGGCGGGTGCAACACCCTTGTTTTATTTATATCGGCATTTACAATTTCATAAAAAAGAAATCAAATAAACAAATAAAAATTCCCTTATTCTCTTTCTGTTGAATAGAATTAAATACGGAGCGAACTGACGTTTACACGAGTACAAACATGAAATCGTTAATATTTAATCACAAAGTTAATCCATGTTCGTAACATTAAAACTGACATGTACAAAACACGGTCGTTTATTAATATTTAAATGCAAGGAGTCGGACATACTGTATGTAAACTATAATTAACATGACGATATTTTTAAACAAATTATATTTTCTTCTTCCCGGCTGAAATGTGGGGCCAGTAACCGGAGGTTAATGAACCGTGAGATGTAATTTAGACATGGAAATATCTTGTTATAGTTTCCTTCCTTCTAACGTACCATTTATCGGATTTGTCGCTTGATTCCTACTGTCTCTTAATCCTTAACAACCAAGAGAAGGACAAAAGCTCTCAAGTCTAATGAAAGGCTTAATGTAACGAATCGAAATTGTCTTCAACAAGAAAGCGAATGAAAGGATTATTCGGCATACTCAACGTGCCAAACTTTGTTTCCAAAAATCACCAAACCATATGTGTTAAATATTCCTCTAGAGAGCTGACAATTGCCAAGAAATTACTCGTAAAATTTGATAAGAATTTTCCTTCGTTATATAAATTCTTTATTTGGATTTAGGCAAAATTTGACATTTTCCCACAAATTATTCAGTGGCGGGGGATCTTTTTCACTTAGATTAATCTCTTGGCACAGGTCAGCATAACAAGAGATAACAAAGCGTACAATTAGTATTCTCATCACGCTTGTCGTTTATTCATTGGCCGAAATTCCAATTTCACATTTAGTGGATTAAGCACGCTAATCCTCGTTCTTGAAAAATGTTTTCCACGCAATGCAGTGACGTTATGCGTGAAGTTTATACGAGCTTCGGACAATTTGTCTCCACGTAAAGACCGCACCGCTACCCCTTACACATCTTCACACTCGACTACCTTAATTGGCTCGTCAAAACCAATACCGCAACCATCATTTTTTCCTTCCCTTCTCCATTTCTACGTCTTTTCATTTTTATTTTCATCCTTTTTTTTTGTTGGGCAAACAACTGGAACATTTCTTGTCATAAATCATATTTCGATGTCTGAAACATCGCTGATGCAGCAATTGGAAACAAAACCAAAGTAGTTTTCAATTTATCAAAAACAATTATCTTTGCTGTTCATAAGCCCACAATATCACCTTTCCATTAAATAGAAAGCAACAAACAAACCACATAAAAAAACCATTCGCTTTTGATACCTTTCACGAGAACAACAAAACTGGGGATGGGGACCATCAAATTGATTATATATAGCAAATAAATCACAATAAAAACCTAAAAAAGCACTAAAAATAACCATTAATTTAATTTTTTGATGCACTCACCAGTCACTAGTTAGTTAATCAACACTTCGATGTCTGCACAGTGTTTACGTATGGTGGAATGTTTTGCAGACTGTATAAGTTTAATAAATTAGGTTTGCGCTGAGAATTATCGTATCTCTAGAGCTTTCAAAAGTTTTTTATGCTGCGCTTGAGCTTCGGCTTTGCTGCTTAGCATATTTTTAACACATCGAAGTGCGCTATTATTCAGTTTCAGTTACAGCTTTAATTTTTCAATCTGTACGTATCCACCATTAATTTTTTTCTGGCAAACACAAGTATTTTATTTCCTTAATGAGTGATAAAATTTTAAGCAAAAGGATTACAATTTTAATTAAATAACTTAAAAACCACAACGTTTTATCAAAATTAAAAATGATCAGTTTCAATGCGAACAATTTTTCACAAGATAAAGAGAAGGGAAAAAAATCATTAATCAGACGTGTTGTATTATGCTCAATTGCGTAAGTAATTTCGAATTTCCGCTCGCTTGTTCATACACGACTCAAACTCAGTGGAAATGGTGGCAGAAACAATTCAGTTCATTTAGTACGCCATAATTGATCACGCGATCCAACTTTGTTATACTTATTCCAATTACCTGTATCAGATGTAAATAAGTGCTTACGAGTGTACCGTATTCATATCGACCGACAAACTCGTATTGACTTTTTTATTTTGTCATCCAATCAGCGATTAGCAGAAATACAGTATGTCATGTAAATGTTGTCATTATCTCAATGTGATAACATCAACAAAAACAAACGAAAAAGGAAAAATAACCGGTAGTACTAACACGTGTCATCCAAAATAAATTTCTAGACATTCTAATTCCTGATTTTGTCACCCAGGGCACTGTGCCTAGTTCTAATAAAAGCAGCAATCAATCGTGAGTGATGAGTTAATTGACTTCCGCTCACTTTAGCAAGCTATAAAACTTTTAACAGAACAAAGAATCTTTTAGCCAAATGTTGCGCATCATCTCGCAACTTTACCGACGTGTCAGATTAAAGGGTTGTGTTTTTGACAGCAATAACGTACTTAGATGGAAATTGGAAATCCCCTTTGCTTCGCCAATACAGTTCTCTCCTAAAATAACCACATCAATTATACATGGCATAGGATCACGAAGCCCGACTCTAAAATTTAAAAACAAATAAAACTTTTACACAAACAATGGAACAAATCACGATTTTATTTTATTTTTCTAAAGAATAAAAGATAGAAAAAAAAATTCTTTAACGAACAAAAAAAAGAGATATAATCCTACAGGGTTTAAGTCGTTTTTTAATCAAAAAATGTCTAGATAAAGAAAAAAAAAATTCTCTTATAAAAAAATAAAAATAAATTGCAAGATGTAATGCTTGTCTACGTTAAGGACAAGAAATAAAATACAAAAAAACATTACCTGTGTACAAAGAATAACTAATAAATAAATTGATTATTTCGCTATTCATTACGAAGATCAATAAATGTGGTGCAAGTCGCAACATGAGAAAACTTCACCGTTATAGTGTGCAATAAAACACCGTAATCAAACCCTTAATGTGGGCAATTTTTTAAAAAGGTGTTGAGTCGGTATAAATGAGTGGAAGAAACCTGTGGCCATGTAATGTCACCATTGGATTTGTTTGTGACAGCTGCGCGAAGAAGAACATTACATAATGGATAGCGTAAAAGGTGGTCTAGAGCAAAACAAGAGAAGTTACTCGGGGATCCATTCAACTTATTTTACGTGCGGATGACTAATGTTGGATCGGGGTGTGGCACTTACTGTATTTTTATGCCCGATGCATTTTTAATCAGGGTTAGTGACTCGCCTAGAAATGTTTTCAAGTTGACACACAGTGGCTTTTGTCTCGTTTTTTCCCCGAAAACATAAATAAATAGATGACCTAAACTTTTAAATTGATGATTATTGGGTTTAAAATTTATTACACTGGTTAGCAAAAAAGGAAATGTTAAATCAACTTGACAATCCTGACGAGAATGGAAAATAATGATCGTGTTTTCATCGCATTTCTTTTTTTATTCTTTCAATTTCACATTTTCCATTTTGGCGCTTCACGGCACAACATATAATTCTACATTTCCCAGGAAAAAGTCTATCTTTTTATAAAATTCCCTCCAAACTTTTTTCCCTTTCTCTACAATTGACTCCCATTGAGATGAAGATTCCACTGTATTTACGATAAATGCTATTTGATGGAACGACGCCTTTATCCAGTATATGTGGGCACAGAAAAGAAAAATATAAAATCAAAACAACTCCAGGGCTGTATGCATTTGGAGATGTTGCCAAACGGCTTATACGAACTCGGGGACGTATTAGAAACGCATATTTAATACAATAGTGCTTAAAGATTGAGTACAAATCTACAAGGAGGAAGCACTCTGCCAAATAAGCTTGGCAAGAGCGCTTGTCCTTGTCTTTAGTGACAAAAAAGAGGCCTAATGATTGATGTCAATCTAAAAATTGTCCAAAAAGTGGCAACAGTCAAAATCAAACCAGTAAAGTGTAAACACCAAAACGAAAAATAAAAAAAATAAAATAGTGCACAATAAAGTGCTTAGAAAAACACATCCATTGTTCTCCCACAATAATTACTGCATAAAAACGCAGTAATTCACGTGACACGACATCATCCACTCATCTAATTAGTCAAAACAAAAGTGCAACTGTCACATTAATTTTTCAAGCAGATGAGACAAGCTGAACGTAACAAAATTAAACATTACTTGATAGAGCAAAAAGCCACAAAGCACCGTTAATAAAGTGTCATTTACCTACCGCCAGCAGCTCGAGAGACGAGTGAAAGAAAGAAAGAGAGAGAGGGAGACCGACCGAGCCGACTGCTAGCCTGCGATGCGCAGATCCAGCGATTTATCACTAAAACGCCACATTTAACACTGTCTGGACCTGTGGCTACTTAAGTTATGCACTCGCAATCACTCGCCATTGTTTCTAGTCGCTTTGGAATGTTTCTCCTGGGGCGAGCGGAGCACTGGTTCATGTCAACAGTGTGTGGCAACTCCAAGATTACACCGTCAATGATGTCTCGCTAATGTCGGTCTCATACTTCGGATGCCTTCTTTCGCGTGGCTGACACATTCTCCACAGAATTACAGTTGAGACCTGGCACAGTTGAAGGAAACCACTTAATCCTTTAAGTACATCACCAAGAAATCTGCAGACAGTTTTCCGTGGCTAGTGACAAGACTGTTCCACTGATCCGCTTTTGAGTGCGAATAAGAAATACACAAGGGGGCATCGTACTCGACTACTTTTATAGGCGTTATAAAAGAAAATGGTGGAAGTAACGAGAAGAGAAAAACGGAAATCTCGTCGAAGAAAATTGGGTGTTGAGAAATTTCTGTAAATGGAGTTTGGACTTGTAAATCCCCTTTACTTTAAGTGATGTGTTGTCGGTATTTCCGGGATATTTATCTCGTAGGAGCTAAATAAATATAAATGCGTATTGTTTTGTGTGCGGTGTAATTGGTGGCTCCCACTGCGCGCTTGTGTCAAGTGCTCATGAAGAAGAATCGAATCTGGGGAAATGAGTTCTTCTTTTTCCCCATTGTCCATTGACAAATATAATCAACACCCAACTTTATGAGCATTAATTTTGTTTTCCGTAAAGCTGTTGTGTCCTAATTGATAATAGACATCGTCTATTTCCTTAATTGAACATCTCGAACAATTCCAATCAAATTACCAATCACTGAAAGTGTTTTAAAATCACATTTTACACAATTCCTTTCTTTTTCTTTCCTTTCCACGCCCACCCGCTACGACCATTGGACAAGCAATTGGATTGTCTGCTCACTTTAACATTCGGTATTCAAAAGATTCCAAGCTGCTGTGTCAGCTTGACCAAACCTGCTCAAATAGAATAAGGAGAGAATAGGAATGTGAGGAAAGTCCTAACCAATTCCCTTTCTCATCATCATAAATGTCATGTGTCCTCCTAAGCACGTGAGTGGAGCAGAGTCAGCGGCGCCACGAAGGCGAACAAGGCAACGCATTGCAGAAACAACATCGTTCCAATTTCCATCGTTTCAAGACGAATTGTGGGTTAAGCCGGGCTCAAATTAAGATTTTTTTTTCTTTCTTATGTTTAATTGGCAGCGATAAAACGGAAATTAAAAACATGTTATTTTTTTTTTTACAAGTTGGTTTAAACCCGTTCCGTTTTATTCGAGTGCAAAGATTGGATAATAATGCGTAAATTTTAAAATATACGCTGTTTTTTAATTAAAGAAATAAATATTCGTGTCTGGGTCTGTGGCAAATATTTACGTCACTTGTTAAAGGGTTGATGAAATGGTGCTGAGCCACGTGTAACATGATTTTAATTGTTTTTAATATGTTTCAGACAGCTACGTTTGCTCAATTGCTGTTTACAAATTGCAATGCATTCTTTTTTACCACTCAAATAAAAATCAAACACGACCAAACCACAAAAAACGAGAAAAAAATCATTCCAAAAAACACTCTAGAGAAAGTCAAATAAACCAGCACGTCACCGATGCAATGTCACAACAGCGTGACGTCATCCAATCTAAATGATCGAACCTTTACAGAAAATTAACAATTTATACCAAGACAAACCAATTTGTATTTCACTGTGCCTCAACCCTAATGGAAGCCAATTATCAATTTGAACTGACCACTATTCGAATCATCTATTTGGCATCCTCGTTTTTTAATCAGACGGCTGCTCTTACGTTCCGTTCAATACCACAGCGTTCAATAACGTATTGGGAATACAAGATCTTTCTTTCTCTTTCCTGTTCCCTCACTTACATAATCACGTGCATGGTCATGGTCATTTGCCATTTAAAAAATGTTTATGGCGAAATATTTGCGCTCTATTAAAGTTGTTGTTCGGCAGGGAAGCGTTTTTTTCTTCGCTTTTTTCGCAGGGGCTTAATGACTGAAAACACCTTGTCCATTTAATCAACTAGGTATATGCGCTCTACCAAATACATGGGTCGATTAGACCAGTCTTAACAGTCGATATCAGACATTGATTAAAGACGTTAATACATTAGTTTATTCCCAATCTAATATGCTGCAGACTAAACTAATTAGTTATGTCGCTTCGCAACAGCGCAACTCTTATCGCAATGTGTCATTTGCTGCACAAACATACCTTGATAAAGTGATTTTACTTTTACTTGATATTTTCGCACTTAACTACTATATATTTAAATAAAACACGGGGAAAATCACCATAATCATAAAAATATTTTTTTTCTCTAAATATTTCATCGATTTGACCTCCAATTCAAAAAGCTATTGACAAACATCGCATCTGTTTGTTGCGTGCGAGTTTTAAAAGTGTTTGTGATGATCGGACCTCGAAAATATGTCCCAAATGCAAGAGTTTGTTGATGATGCAAGTTGGCATTGACGGGAAAGGAATTTTAAAAACATTACACTTTTTGTTTGTGCGATGCATTAGCAAATTGAAGTTTTGAGCGAGTTTTTAGGAAAAAAATGCACTTACCTGTCCACTTAGTCGACAATAAAACTTGAACGGTTTTACTACTAATATCCAAGAGAAGAAGCATTTGACCCGTGGTGCCTCGTGGCCTGCCGGTGGTGCATCTGATGATGGCCGATCGATAAAGATAGATGCGCGTGCGCCAACTGTGCTCACATTCTGTTGCGTCATTACGCCAGGTTAAGACTTTACTGTTGTTGCTTTATATCTGCCAGGCTCATTTGTGTAAATATTTACAGGTACCTGCCGCAGGTATAAACATTGATCGCATTTTTTTTGGTTATTGTGTGTAATCAGCAGTTTTAATAAAGTTTTCAATCACGTGATGATTTGCTCGTTTAGCTGAAGCAACAAGTTGCGCCTGGTGGGAATTGATTTATATTTAATACATTTTTCGTAATGAGCTTTTTTTGGAGGTTTATGTTTTTAAAATACATTAAAAAATTATAGATATGTAAAAAATGTAAGAAAATAGGAAATTAAATTACCGGTATTTATTTTTAAATTTATTTACTCATCTATTTATTTATTTTACAGATGAATGGTTCGACACATTCCGGTGTGATCAACCAAGTATGTGGTGGTGTCGGGCGAAACATAAACGAAGCGCTACAGCGATTTAATCACACACCGATTTTCCTATCAGCGATTGGAAATGATGTTTTGTCAAAGTTTATTAGAACTCGATTTCTTGAGGTAAAATAAAATTGCAAAATATAAGAATAGAAATAAAAATAATCAGCTATTTAAATAAGCGATATTGAAAATTTAAATAAGCGATATTGAAAATTTAAATAAGCGATATTGAAAATTTAAATAAGCGATATTGAAAATTACCGGCAGTTGGATTTTTTTAAATGATTGCACCGCCATCTGTTGACGCGAATATTAACTCTTTTAGACAACAAACGAAATTCGGATCGTGGATGGAGTACCAACGGCAACATACGGCGCCATCTTAGATCACAAAGGTGAATGCATGTTTGGTATAGGCGATATGAAAATGCATGAAATGATAACGGTTGACTATGTGAGAATTAAATTACTTAGGTACTTGTAATTTAAAACTTATAAATTTTACATTTTAATTTTCTTTAGATCAGCGAGTATCAAAACATCATTAAATCCGCTCCGCTCGTGGTCGTAGATGGAAACATCCCATTAGAAACGATGAGCTACGTGCTTGAAATGTGTTTAGAAAACCATATTCCAGGTAAGTGATGTTTATTTTTTTATGTTATAAAATATAAAATAGCTAAAAAATACACAAAACATTTTCATAAAAATACACGCAAACCTTCATAACATATAAAGATGGAAAGAAATAAGTATCCAGTTTAAATTTACAGTAATAAAAAATGTTTAAATGTGGATGGAGGAGGAGATTCAAAAATGGTGTAAAAACAAAGATCAAGGTGTCAAAGGCATTTTTAGTATCGATATTGCGTCGTTTCTGTAACCAAATGATTCGATCTTCTTTTACGGTTTAAAGACGCCATAGTTTCCTAGAAATAATTAAGTTTAGTACGCTTTTAGTGTATTATAATTGAACTGTTATACAAATACCTTAAACAGTACAACTGCTGCGAAACTGCTGATAAAGAAGGCAAGTACGGCAAAGGCATACGCCCAAGATGGGTGATTGTACAATGGATTTAAAAACCAATTTCGGTCTTGGCACCGAGCTCCAAACACGCAAATAGCCAAAAACGTGGGCACAACTGGAATAAAATAAAATTCCATTTTAGGCTGAAAATGTAGGATGGGAATTTTCATTTGGTGTACCGATTAATAGCTGAAGGATGAATCCAAAGCCCAAAAAGAGCCACTCAAACTGAAGAAAATATCTCATCAGAACAACCGCTAAAACGCACAAACACAGTAAAGCGAAAAACAGAGCTAGGCACATCATGGCTTCTACAAACATAAGCCAACCTGCAAAAAATATTTAAAAATATTTTTTTAAAAATTTGGGGAAAAAATTTATTTAATCACTCGATTACCCGGCTGCAGCCATTCCCTGATGACTAAGTATTCTTCGCTGAACAAGTAATTACATCCGTCGAACTTGCGATCAAATTGGTACTTCGGATAACGGAAATTATCAAAACAGAACTCCCACAAACCCATTCGAACAAAAGGTTGAAACGTCTCCGCGTACGATTCCATCCAATACGGACTGAAAAGAAAAGAAATTCAAATTAGTAATTTAACATTTTAAATTGTACTCATTTTCGAATTAAACATTTAAATGTCAAATGTACCTCGCAAATGAAATCAAAATGAAAAGCGCAGAAAGAAACGACAAAACGCAACCAAAAATAAATTGACCTACAAAGTAATTATTTGTCAGAATAATACATTGAAAAACGCCCGATTGATTACTTATTTATATACCTGTAGCAGGTGGATAACTGCCTGGCTCTTGGTTAGCCATATTTGAGCCCCGCCTAAGTGTTTAGTTTGGATCTGTAGCAGTTACCGAACAAGTATCAGCATATTCTTCTATCAAAAATAGAATTTTGCGACTCCAAGTTCGCTTGCCATCTTAAAATAGTCGTTAAAAATAAGAAAATTAAAAACTCTTTAAACTTGTCCTTTATGCTCTTGCTCGCGGTCGCAGCATAACAGTCATCGGACAAGGCAGGCCCGCAGTGCAGGTGCGGTCCGAGGTGCGGTCAGCAGATATCGAGACACCTGGTGGAAAATAATATAAACTTTGATATTTCGAATAAACTCGATAGAAATGCGAAAAATCAAGTTACTTCTATTTATAGTTTATTAAACTAATAATGATATAAACATTCATCCACTTACTCTATTATTCAGTGTGGTTTGAGCCGACGGACATAAATAAAGCATCTGTACCATTCAAAACGAAATATTGGAGGGCTATTTCTTTCGTGTCCCCAAATGCAAACGAGCTCGCAATTTTGCATCGAGCAATAACAAAGTCAACGGCTAAAAATGTTATGAAATCAGGTACTACAGAGTATACTGCAAAAAAAGAAGAAACAAAAATTAATTAAAAATATATATATATTTTTTAATCGTATCTTATAGAAGATAGTTTGCCTTCGTTGCTGAATAAATGTGTCGAACTTGCTCTGCCTTTGACCGAATACATCAACACTGTGCTCATCACTTTGGGTGAAAATGGAATCTTGATCGTCAGAAATGTTCCGCACGACACCGATTATCCATTGGGATCTACAAAACAGTACGAGAAAATACAAATGAATCCTTCAGCCGTTCATTATCCAGCGTTGGCACGCAGAAATAAACTGATAAGTGTCTCCGGGAGCGGAGATTGGTAAGAAGAAATGAGATAAATGTATGCGAACGAAACGATTTTTATGGAAGAATATTTTCAGCCTGGCTGCAGCATTTATTGCTGGTATTTTAAGAAATGCGAGTTCTCATCAGTGCGCGGCGATGGCTCTTCAAGCGGCCACTCAATCACTTTCTTCGGCTTGTTGCGTACCGGACACGCTCGAGTTAGATGAGCAAAATCACAAGACTACTCTAAAAAATGTAATTTTTTAATTTTTTTTCAAATCATTTGTTTCGATTGAAATGACACAGCAAATATGATAAATAAATATCAACGACTTTCACAGCAATTTTTTTAAACTTTTTTTTTTTTTACAAACGGCAATTGCAAGAACTTAATTTTTATATATTTTTTTTTGAAGAGAGAAAAAAAATTTTTTTTTCCTAGAGTGCTTCAACTTGTTTGTTATTTATAATCCCAATATTGGTTTCTGCAATTAATAATTTTTTAAATTTTTTAGAATTTCTCGAAAAACCAAATTAAAAAAAAAAGAGAAAAACCTGGCATTAAGTCCGTGTTGGCGATTTTATATCTGTCGACAAACGGATCTTCGGCCAAAATCACAAATTTGTGTCCAAAAACAGAAACTGTAGTTCCCGGCGCAAAATCCTGGTAGGTGAGGAAATTTTGCCGATCATCGAAACATTCATCCCGCGATTTCTCAACCCGACGTTGGGACAGAAAAAGTCCACCCCTGAACCCAGGTGTGGGTAACTCCATAATACTTATGGTCTTCTTGTCAATGTGACAACGTATCGTGAACTTTCGCAGTTTTTCCTCCTGAATCTGGGAATTCTAGCAACAAAACAAATTCAAATTACACAATTGCACTATACAAATTCCAATTCAAACTACCATCTGGGCTGAATAGTTGAAAACAATGCCAGCGTGTCTCTGTTCCCATGGAATTTTCCTGCTAGTTGGATGGGGTGGTGGCTTTGTAGTTAAAGGTTTCCGAAACGCGTCCACAACTGTCCCCCAACTACGATGAGGAAAGATCAACTGCGAATAAACAAAAAGACGAGTTGGTATTCCGCGAGACAAGATTCAATCGCGCAAAACTGACTCCATTTGTGTTCAACTTTTCGGGCAGTTGAACTTGCACGGCGCAGAAATCCCTGATGCCCATTTTGTGATGGTAATAATCTTTGGTAAATTGGTCGCAATCGTAAATCAAATACTTGTCGCCTAATATGTACACCGTATTGCCGATGATTAGGTCTTCGGGTTGATAAAATCCTCCTGGATTTTCCGGGACATGATCGTTTAAAATACTTTGCCTTTCAAGAAAAGGTGGCAGCAAATCGCAATCAAAATCAGTCGGATGACTTGAACTTTTGCTGTCGCATAATTCCATCGTGTTGTCAGAAAGGTAATACTAGACGAAAAAGATAAATAGACAAATAATCGATATCGATCAAATGTTAAAATACCATAAGGACGCACGGCCTGACCCCATGCGCCATGTCGGGGTCTTTTCTCAAACAGTAGAATCGTAAAGATTTGTTGTCGTATTCTCGAAATTTAAATTTGTCAGACTGAGGCGTTGTGTCGCTTTTATTCTCCAGAAAACTCCACGCTCGTCGTTCCGTCACGTGTTTTTCCGTGTAAGGGTCCGGTGGGATTTCTTCTGTTTGCCCCATAGTTATTCCTTTGCTTTTATAAAAATTCTTAAAAATCGTTACCGGTACATTATTTTTCCAATTCAAATCCAACGAGCAAACGTCAGCTTTTTACCGTCGTCCATTCATCGCAGTCGACAATGCGAATATCTCGACAGTAAAACGACACACTGATGCCAATATTCAAGTCTTTCCAGTGGTAAAACTCTCCTTGCTTATTCTTAATGATTTTGGTCGCTAAAACATAAATAAATTTTAATCGATCCGAAACGAATGATAAACAAAACCTTTAAGATTCAGCACGGATTCGCGAAGGCTGTTTTTAGTGAACGGTTTCTCTTTCACCGCTATCGTATCATTTTTTAAGCAATACGTAATTATCAAAGGATGAATACAATATTTCTCGTAAGGTGAACCTTCAGTGATCTCCTTATAATAACCATAAAACCTTAATGCCTGAAAAAAATAAATAAAAATAAATAAAAATCAAAATTAAATTAATATTTCTTCGTTAATTTCATACTTTGTCGTCGTAACTGTAGACTTCCGGGATAGATCTGTTAGCTAGTTCGTGTTTCGAACAACCGTAAATCAATTCTTTGTTAAGGACCGTAGTTATGGGAGCAGTCTTTTGAGGGCACACCAGACGAGTTTGCACGGACGATCTTGGTGAATTGGTCTGTCGTAGTCGAACACTGTCAATCTGGAAACGGTCACGCATTGGTTAATACTTATTAGTTAACGATACGATTTATTACCGAGGAGAAATCTGTGCTCAGATCTGAAACCGTCTTAAGTGAAAGAGAAGATGAACGTGTACTCTTTGTGGAACTCATCATTTAAAATTTTGCAAATTTTTTCCGAGTCTGAAGGATGGAATGAGGCAAGTCTGTCAAGAATCGAAATTGGTGTATTTTTGTTGCTAAGCAACCGATACCAGAGATCTCGCAATAGCTCTCGCAAAATCTCATCATCCACGTTAAACGAAACTTTTAGCCGACTAAATACCTGTGGCGTCTGCGCTAAACATAGTTTGGATTTATCTTTACATTTCTATTTTGATTTTGTAAAAAAATATAATTTTCAGACATTCTGAAATGGCGATTAGCTTCACCGACACATTATTCTTCGTGCCACCATTTGTGTGTACCCTTTTAATTGGTTCGTATTCGTGCGTTAATCGCAAAATTAAAATTTGATTTTTCTTTTTCTTTGGGTACCGTAGCATCGATTGTTCAGGCGTATCGAGCTGAAAGATCACGGTATCAAGCTGAAAGATCGCGGTATCGAGCTGAAATATCATGGTTGCGAGAAAAAAAAGTAACTGAGAAGGACTTGTTGCGCATTTTAGATCAGGAGGAGGCTGATGAAAAGAATTTCCGCCAAAACGTAATGATTGCGAAGCAAAGTATTAAAGAAGTGCTCGACATTCGATGCAGCCCTTTCAAATCTCGAGAAAGGCGAAAGTTAATAGAAAGTAATACCAAGGAGTCAATGCCGGATGAAATGCGATATGGTCTGCAAAATATTTTCGAGCAAGATCACGCACATTGTAGAGATAGTAAGGATACAAACGGGGAATTGTGGCGTGTGTGGATTGAAAAGTGGATAGCTCAAGCCGAGGCTAAAAAATACCGGAATGTCGTAAACAAATTAAAAGAAAAGTTGAAAGAGTAAAATAAAATTTCAAACTTCATTCTGCAATAATATCGTACATTATAACTATCATTTAGTGCTTACAAATTTTACAAATCAAGTTTAATTTCATCTTCCATCCCACACGTTTAATTCGCCTTTGCAAAACGAAAGGCACGCTGAAGGAACTGAAATTTCAGTTTCATTATTTTTGCTTTCTATTAAACTCGTATAATCCACAACCGATTTAGTCTGCCAAATAAACAAATAAAATATTTTTATAATTATTATAATTGCTGCCAAATAGAATTTTACTTCAATTACCTTGAATTCAGAAATGAAAGACAATAATTTTTCTGATAATTCTCGACTCGATTGGGTCAAGTGTTGTAAACTAAATTTTTTTTAAACAGAAATGTATATTTTTATCTATCATGTTACGGTATATAACGATTAAAATGTTTACCTTTCTTTAGAACATAGTTTGAACGTGGAAATTTTTTCGCATATCACTTTATTCAACTCCGCGTTAAACAAAGGCAGACCGAAATTGCAGTCGAGTAAAGTCCAGTCTCGATCAGACAATGAAACTTTATTTGATACTTTTGACTTAGTTGGGGTGAGGGCGAGGTTCGTTTCCAGTTCCAGAGAATCCAATTCAGCCTCGAGAACGTGAATTGACGATTCATCCTTGAACCCATTTACTGGAAAATTCAAAAACAACGTAGTGTCGCCTTTATCAGTCACCAAATCTGCTTTTCTGATGCGAGTGTCGGAGCTCGAAGTCACTTTAAGCATCGTCACGTAGCCGCACGAATGCCGTAGATCCATTTCTCTCGACAAATTCGCAATTGCCGAATGCATTTTTGCATTTTCTTTACCTTAATAAAGAAAAAAAAATATTCAACACATTTCAATATCGCGTGCTTTAATATTTAGATCGAACCATTTGCAATGTTTCCACTGTCGTCGATTGGAAATGGAATGTATTGCAACTCGCCATCTGCAGAAACTCCATAACCCTTGAAGATAAAATGAAGAAGAATAAAAATTATTTTGAGGTATTTTACCAATTTTATTGTTTAAAACATGTCCGTACTTGCACTAATACGGCTGAATGGGTTAAGGCATCGTTTAATGTGAGCAAAACGTTGGAAACAGGAAGCACGCCTGGATCGTGACCCCAAGTCGTCACGAGCAAACGATCAAATCTGAGAAACATTTTTGGCAAGCGGCGAATCCTCGTTCCCTTGGTTAATAGAAGAGTTGGCGGTCCGTGTCCAGTCACGTGATATAAAAATAATTTAAACCAAATCGAATTCACCTAGCCAAAAACAGAAAATTAAATTAATTAAATGTGCAATGCAAATTTTTAAAAAAGTATTGAAATTACTTCGGAAATTGCAGGACCTAGATGAGGTGGTGATGTGCCGCCCACAGTCCTAACTTCATTGCTCAGTGGTGCAACGGACACTAGAAGTCTAAATGATAAAATAAACAGATAGATAAATATATATACGACTTTTAAAAAAAACCTTACGCATAATTTTTATTCAAAAGTCTCGCGCAAGTGGCCGATTCCAAACTTAGTAAACTTTCACATCGGATCAAATCCAACCCCAACGGAGCATTGTTTGGATACTCCAGATCGAAACACAAGTTTCGGTTGTGGCGAAGAAAATGAATCGTTGACCGCAAGGTGAGAGCGTGGTCAAAATATCGCTGAGCTTCGCCTTCTCCTATATCGGCAACTTTGTCCAATTCCTGAAGTAAACTTTCGAGCGACTCGTCGGAGAGTTTGCCGACTTCAAACATTGTCACGGCATGACTTTTCAATCCCTAAAAATAAAATCCATTTTAACAAAATGCCACTTTAAATAATTAAATAAATAAAATAGATAAATAAATGAATGCAATTAACTGGAGATAAATTTCCCATCATCAAATACGCGGTTAAAGTCGCATCGAATAAAAATACAATCTTCTTGGCGGATGACGATGGCGAATTGCTTTGTTCTGTAAATAATAAAATGGAAAATAAACTTTCATATTTAAAAACAATTGTGTTTTGTTTAATTTTAATACCCGGCTCATCGACGATTAAATTTTCTGACGACCTGCTACCCGTTTCAAATACCTCATTCGACACCTTTTCAACTGTGTTCCAATCGAGTAAAAGTGGATCTTCACTCAGTGTCCTGAAGCCATTTTTAAGTTCAACTTTCAAATTGATAAATCTGTTAAGTTTGTGTTTTCTCACCGCTTAGAATTTCGTCGCCTTTCAATTGCCCACGAAGGATGGTATTCGTACGAATCCAAATCGGAATTTTTCCTACGTGCGAAACCAAGACGGCAGTACATCGAAATGGCATTCTAATAATTTCAAACTAACTATTACAACAATCTAGCACGCTTAGAATAAAATAATCGATTTACCTTGACTAATTTCAAATCAATTTGTAACACATTGGCTAGCTGAATTTAAATCGACAAAAATCAACAAAATTGAACTAATTTTTATCATTATTATTCCAATTTATAATCTTTACTTCGGAAACTGGTGTGTGTTCATCGATAGAAACAAAAATTTTATACAAAAGGGTTTCGAAATAATCACCGAGAACGCGATTCATAACAAATCCCTCTAACGGAGGAACTGAATAAAATACAAATAAAAAAAAATTTAAAAAACGTTAAATATTTTTAACAAACCAATTTACCAACGATAAAATCCTCATCGTTAACTGGCACGTCCAGATAAACGAGTCCTTTTGCATATAAACCTGTAACAAATGAATATTTGTCGAATGAGAACACAAACATCCATCAGTGAGATTAAAATCCTTACTATGTACATCTTTACTGTTCATATCGCCCGCTTTAACCGCACCGTTATCAATAATCTGGTCTATAATTTGCTTCTCACATTCCCCCACCATCTAAACAAATTTCGAAAAATTACTCGAAAGAAAAAATTTAACAAACAAATCACTCAATCGGTACTTTAATATCGTCTTGGGTTACGTAGCCAATTTGGATTATCCACCATGGCTCAATGTTTATATCGGCGACGGGTTTGTTTGGAATAATTTCTCGCACCGACTTACGCCGAAAAAATTTCTGTAAATTCAAAAAGGTAAAACAAACGTACGACAAACAAAACAAACCATAAATTGTACCTTAGACGAGCGACACTGATTCATAAGATCGATATATTGATTTCTTCCTATGCCTAAGAGTCTTAAACCTACGAAAAATATGTTACAAACACGTTGACAAAATTTTCAAACAACAAATTGAATTTACAATCGGCCGCGGTGAAATTTGGAAGAGAATCGTAGCTCTTTTCTTGTTCCATTAAATCTTGTATGATGTTACAGTAATATTGGAATGGCGTGATCCTCATTCCCTTGACAAGCACGTCTGACAGGTGATAAGGAAATAACATCAAATGTTCCCGGCTGTATTGCAATAACTCCTCGTAATAAATCTTTTCATCTTTTCGCACACTTCGAACTGCAAACATTGGATTAGTAAACGTCAGTAATTTGACTCACTCGCTCTCGCTCGCTTCGTACTTACTTAAATTTCCTTTAAATCGTAACTGATTTCGTACGCTAAAATTAAATATGCATTTTTCATATTCTTTCTGAGAATCACCTAATACCTTTTTTGAAAAGAATAAATTGTATTAAATAAAACGTATAATCGTAAAGGCTTAACAGTGATGGCGCTTTAAAGAGCAATTTTACCTGTTTTATATGTAAAGGTAATTTTGGCCATGATGTGTTTTGTCTTATTTGATTTTCTACGTCGGGATTCATTTGAAGCTGTTGTTAATAGAAATAAAAGTTGTTACGCCGTCGTCTTTACGGCGACCATACTCGCTACATCAATAAAAACAAGGGAAGTAGGAAGTGAAATAGTGGATACCCGCAGCACGGATCTCCCTCGTGAGCAAATATAATTGGCCAATAATTTTGTTTACATTTGCTTTGCTGGCTAATTTTACTAGTTAAAACAAAAACATTCATAGAACAACAAAATTATTTTAGAAGAAATTTGTGAGTGATTTTCCGTCTCAGCAAAAAAATGTTGTCAGCAAAAAAATGTAACCAAGGGAGCCGTCCTGTAGTCATCCGCTTCGAAGCTCTTCTTGTTTCCTCTCGCGTGATCGTGAAGTGGCGCGACATTTAACTGTGGGAGGAGGAAAAGGCGACGGGGATGAGGACAATTTATTAGCGTGACGTAACAATTCAATCTAAGACATCTTGATAAAGGATCGAAACTGGCGTTTCTGGATCGGAAGAATAGTAGTAAGAAACAATCATTTTTGGTTTTATTAGCCTTTTGGGTGCACATGCAACCCCCCTCGACAGGTGCAATGAAAATTTTGTTTCATTGTTGTTCATTGTTGTGAATGATGACTAGGGGAGGATTTAC
>JAQIXU010001149.1:0-20035 GCA_034701245.1 Strigamia transsilvanica | reverse complement strand
ATACTCACAAGCCCTTGTTATAACGAATTTCGAAAATTGATCATTTTACTCTTGACTGATGTCCTTATTTAGAAACCGAGAGTCAACAATATTTATTCGGGAAATTTCCCATTTTAAAATGGCTGCTAAATAAACGTTTGCAGAAACAAGAAAAGCAAAGAATCACTTGTTTACAGGCAATGCACCAGCAGAAATAATTTTTAAAATTAATGAAATTAAAAATTTTATTTTGAAAAACAATGTCATAAATTCAAATCAAACAAAGATCACCATGCATACGAATAAATATTGTTTTTCATGTCAAAATGAATTTTTTTCAGCTATAAAGTGCATTTTGTTATATTTTGTTATAACAAACTTTCGTTATAACGAACCGATTTCTCGGATCCCGAGCGATTCGTTATACCGAGTTTCGACTGTATTTATATCTGATTACCATCACATCCCTTTTTTACAAACATAAAACGGCATCCAAAGATTTCTATTGACTTAAACTTGAAACATAATACTGTAAAACACGCGTGTAGTAGCACTTTCAGTGGTCATTACTGCTTTTCAACTTTGAGCAATGGCCATCGCGTAAATAATTCAAATAAAACCCAAGTTCTAAAGGTGAAAACGATCAATGCATGAGGTTATCTCGAACCCCCGCCTCCCGAAGCAATATGTATTCATGAAGTCGAAAGAATCCCCATCTAGGAGATTGGAGACGCCGTTTAGACGGATGCTGCATCCATGCAAATGGGCGCCAATAACCCGCACGTGGCCGAGGGGAGTTGCCATGCGCCGTATTTGCGCGTCAGGACTGATTTAAGGTATAAATTCGGGTGCGTCGTCTTATACTGCGAGTTCAATGAAACCTACAGCTCCTATAGAGCAAAACCGAAAAGGGAAACGATGGGACACGCCCGTTTAACACCGTGCCAGGCAACCAGCTCCAACAATCGTTTGTAATTACATCCCAGGTGCATTCGTTTATGATAATCAAACGTTTTCCTTTTATAATTATTTATTTATTTATATTTATGGCACGTAATAGAGTTAATGGACTTGGAGACAAGATATCTAACAAAGTCGTCAAATCCCTGTTTTGGTTTTCTATGATAATAAAGCAGAGATTTTGTTTCGTCACTTTAATCAGTTCATTTGCGAGCATCAATGTTTATCCCTCTATCGAATTCCATATGTGGACGGGTTAATATCATCTTAGAAGGTCATTTAGGTTGTTGGCTCTATATGCAATGGGTGCTAATGGGAGAGGCGCCATCTGGGGCTGAACAACACCTAATTTGTGCAACACTTGGTGCGCCTCTGCATCTTTTTCCTCGGTCACTGAATCTCCAAATTCGGCCTAGACGAGGTCAAAGCAGAAGAGAAATGGATTTAAATGGATCAAATTTGTTTATATGAAATCTGATCATCTGGATTTCATCTCGAGTCAACCCTTGCACTCGTTTCCGCTCAAGTGCTTAAAGATATGCTCAGTTTAGAAAAAAAACGAACTTTTCTAGTCTCATTTCCATTAAACAAGCCCTCTCCTGCCCCGATTTTAGTGGAGGCCATGAGGGGTGATGTCATAAACTGTCGGTTTACGAAACCTTTTCCATGCATTCATCTGAGTTGTCACAACAACGTCGCCTCGCCTCTGTTGTGGCCAGATTTAGAGACTCGAGTTCAAAGTTCAACCCAGAATATTCGTGATGCAGCCTTCAAATGAGGGATCAAGCGCCATGACTTTTCAAATATTAATTAATTCAGGCTTTTTGTCGAGACTCAAAGTGTAGGATTTGTATTCCAACCCATAATTCCTTTTTCTTTTTTTTTTTTTTTAAATGGGGGATCCACAAGTTATTTGTATTCGTTTGAGAGTACTCAGCATAGCCCCTTGTTTAAAGTAAATCCCAATTTGAATAGAAAAAACTCGCATCTCAAGGCTTAAAGTCGTATTTTAATCATGGGGAGAGTTGTTATCATCAGTTTTGTTGACGCCATTATCGAAGCCACGTGGCGTTAAAAGCACGAATGGAACGTACGGCACTTCACCAAACACGGCACAGCCAATCGTGCACGTGGCATGCGCGTGATTACTCGTGGAACCGTCTGTTCATTCAAACCCTTATGAATTGTTGACTTTAATGATATAATGGCAACGGTTCGTATAAAATGTGTGCAGTTTTTCAAGAAACTCGGCTTTTGTTTGTTAATATTACAGTTTTTAATTCACAAAACTAAAAAAATAAAAAAAAATAAAAAATTAATAAGAATAAGAATTAAAAGTTATACAAGTCATTTTTTATCCATTTCAATATAAAGCTAGAAAAATCCATCATTAAAAAATATCTTACATGTATTAAAAAGAATAAATTTGTATTTTTTTTTTTTAAATTTTCCAATTGTACTGTTTTTTGTTATTTGTTCTTTGATGTTTTAGTATACAATTCGAGGCAGTGTAATCTCAAATTTCCACGTTCACTGATTGCTTTTCTTGATTTTCTTCCGATGAAACGAAGCTGTACGTCTGCTTCGTTGACAAACCGGTGTTGGAGGTGTTGGCGGATAAAAAGAACTGGACTGTTGTTTACTGGGCATCATGTGCTGCATGATATCTCGCAGCTGTGTCCGGCTCAAATGCTGGACATCTTGGGTATTGATCAAACCTTTGGAAAAAAAAAATACATTAAAAAAAAAATCAAAAAAATAAATCTATATTTCACATCTGTGCTTGAACAAACAATCCCATTATGCGTAATCTTTCATGCTATTGTATTTTCCCACGTCTTCACCTGATAGATTCCCATGGCTTGCGCACAATATGGCTTCCTGTAGGGGGAGTTTCTATTGGAAAACTCGTTCTGGGTCTTGTTTCCACCCCTTTTGTATTTCCAATTTTCAAAATTGCACTTCCCACAATATATTCCAATTAACATCTCATTCTTTTCCACATTCAATGCTCATAACTTTTGAATTTTTACTTTTTTTCCAATTGCCATTTGACCAAACACCAATAACTCACAAACAAATTGATAGATTTATGTGGAAATAATCCACGGGTCGTGCGAAGGGAGTGGTTGTCTTAATTTGATTGGTTGTGACATGAGTAGCGACTGATCTCAAGGGATCTATAAATGGCGGCAGATTGTACCGCTTAATGTTCCCTCAAATACAATTTAAACAAGCAGGGGTAAGGACGGAGGGAGCCATTATAACAGCATATGTCACTGCATGATGGGAACATGGTCACGTGACTGGCAAGCGGCAGTCGAGAAGGGGGGCTAATCTGTACAGAGGGATGGACAATAACAGCTTTGCCACCTAGTTTTCCACGGGAGCTTTGTGGGTTGCCATTAAAAACCAGAAAAAACCATCGTGCTAGTCTCTTGGCAGGTCGCCATAGCAACACTGGATATTGTGCCGGGTTGTGCGCTGCATGTTATGGAAAATCAACGGGAATGCCGGCAACCTGAATGGTAGAACGAGATGAAAAGAACCATGCCGTGCTGGTGCGTGGGAACGGAGCACAGCTGCACATGCATGCGGTGCGCTGCCCACAGTGTGACACACGTGGGGACATATGGGGACATATGCTACATTTCAACCGCAGTTCGCATTTTTAGAAAGTTGGAAAATCGCTTTTTCTTGATTCCCGCACGAATGACATGAATTTCAACGCACGTGTAATTACATAACTGAAGGAATTAAATCCGTTTCCATACCTGCAATCACTATAATTGGACATTTGACTGACATAACCCCTTTGTGTTATGTGGGGAATGCAATTATGCATCGTAATTAGGTTTAATAACGTGAAAAACATCTCCCATCAAACTCCAACCTTTCTCTTGACCTCTCTCGCAATGTCAATTACGAATAACCCTTCCCTTGAACTTGGGATCCGTAAACCGTCTGTTGGAAAACGTGATAAATGCCACCCCCCTGGATTGCTTGCGTGACTCATGAATGACCATCATTCCAGTTTAGAAATTTTTCCAAAAAAAAAAAAAGTCTTAGGAATTATGAAAAAATGTCAGCAATTTTTTTTTTATTCCTCCATATCAATTATATTCAAAGGAATAATTAGATTAAAGGGGAAGAGTTGAATGGGCAAGGGTGAGAGTGAGTGGTTGAGGGATGAGTCACAGCTTCGACTAGGCAGCTTGACAGCTCCCATCGTCAGGTGGCAGTGACGCTTCAAATCCTTCATTTTTTTCCCATACCTTTAAGCGCTTGTGGAAGCCCTTTAGTTTGCAGACGTAATAAAAGCGCAGAATGCAATTCGTCGATGTATTTAATCGTTTCTTCGATAACTGTTACCTGGAAATTACGTTTTTGGGTTATTCACCGGCTTAAACTAGGATTTATATTTGTCGATTTTTACCTTTGAGACCTTGGGTTTAGTGGCAATAGCAGGTACCATTGCACCGAGACGTTTATATTCCCTGGAACATAATAAGCGGTGACGACGAGTGCGTTGACTTCTAGAGTGCGGACGAAGTCTCTGGGAAAGACATGGAGCGGGCTTAGTGGGCCCCTTTTCTGCAGGCATTGTCCATTGGTGTGAAACTGGCTCTATAATCTTCAGGGTAGAAAAAAATATATATATAAATAAAAAATTAGTCTTGGCCATGAACTCGTTCAAGTGTTTTCCATATTAGGCTATCGTGCATGCTTGCTAAAGGACTATACTGCTTAGGGCTCAGTTTTCGCTTTCTAATTCAAACCCCCGAGTTTTCATAGTTGTTTCCTTTCAATTTGAGATTGAGAATGGAATTCTTCTAAGATTTACCGAGGGGCAAAAGCGTCTATTTGAATTTCCAAATGGAGTCGTCTCTTTTCTCGACACGATGCACCATTTATGGCGTAACAAAAAAGACACCCACGAGTTCTTCTTCAACGTGCACTCGTTTACCATTACGTTGAGATTCACTTTGCTTGTCCGCCCCCGCGTTTTATTCTGGTAATGCACTGCCTCGGGTTAGACGAGCTGCCACGCAGTCTGCGAGCAGGAAAAGGAGACCCCAACTGAGCCTCAGAGACGAGCATATGGACTGAATCAAGGGCGCAGTGAATACAACGTTTGGCATTTGGTTTTGGGTTTTGGCTTGTGACCCTCAAGCTCTCAAAGAATGTGGTAATTGGATGATTCTAGTTTTTTTGTTGGTGCAGTGAATGAGTGTATTTGTTTTCATGTTGTGGGTCGTTTGAGTGAAGCAGTTTTCGCAGAGAATGGCACAAATTGTGCTGATGAAAAGAATTTGAGGTGATGTCAAAAGGTCCTATTCACCCCTCGTCATTACAGGTGTGCAGCAACGAACGCCCCTGGCTCATTTTTCATACCAGACATACTTGGATGCGATTTGGAAAATGTCTTACCATAAAATGTAATGGTCAAATGGATACCAAATCCAATTTTTCAACGGAAAAGTGATGAAAATTATTACTTTTCCTGTTAGTTGTACACCTTAAAGTTGCAAAAATATCTCTAAACTCGTTTTAACACGAAAAATGAAGAAAAAATTTCGATTTTTAAGACTTTCACCCACTAAGCAAATTCTTGTCACTTCATACATAAGCCTTTTTTGCCTTTTTTTTTTTAAAGAAATTAAATTGCTATCCATACCTTTAATTGCCACACCTAGTCCTTGGAGTGAGTCAAGTCTTATTTCAAAGCAGCAACTCTGTGATGGTCCTTTCTCTTCACCGTCCAAGGTCCTTCTGGCCACCCTGTGAGTCTGTAGGCCTGGGCTCCCCTACTCTCATGTATTCCTCCGCTAGGCGGTGCACCCATAAATTAGTGCTAGCATCATACAATTTGTATTTTTTATTATTGCTGTAAATAAAGAAGAACGGTGTGTTTAAATTTTAAACAAATTAAAAATACAGCTCCGTGAATTACTTTATCTCTTGAAAGTTGACTAGATAATTTTAAAACCTGATGTTTTTATTACGAAAACAAGCAAAAGGATAATTTCAAACCATAATTTTAATTTCCCTAACACTAGGAGGTAAACAAGATGAGTTTTTCTTATTTTACATGAATAATGCACAGAATGCATGACAAACAACTTAAACAAGAAGCCAACGGAAACAAACGTGTTTATACTTGACGTAAATACTAAAAACGATGGTTTTCATCTGTAATTAACTTCGATTATTAGCGCTTCTATGCGTGCAACCCGTCGAACATTGTATTTGGGGTTTTAATCGGATTGCGTAAAGCTTCTTAGTTGTTGTGGTTCTCGGTTCGATCCGTTGACGGGATTAGTTCATTGATAAAAAGCCCATCAGGGGCGCAACGAGGGACAGGTGGAGACAGAGAAAGAACCCGAAACACTTGTTCCACAGATTAGAAACAACAACCCGAGCTTTGTTTATATTTCTCTTTATTTTTTAAATGATTTTTTCCCGTCTCATTTTACGCAGCCAGTCAAAATAAAAGAGCAAAATTGACTTGTAACTCAAGCGGCGACAGATTGGCTTGTCAAAAGAGTTTGCATTGACTTGAAATTCACAAGAATTGTGTCGTGTCATTGTCAAAATCATTGTAGGGTTTGCGGCCCCTCCCTACCCGATCCTCCCCACAGCAGCGAATTAAAGGGCCACAAATTTGTTCCTGTCGCCGCACTTTTGTCCTCTTGGGGGCTGAGCCGGGATCAGAATCATTTTTTATGGCGTAATCCGCACCACGTCTGCGTCCATCCCCGCCCACTGGACACATTTCTTTTCCTCTTTTCTCTCTATGCATCTGGGACATTGAAAATCGATCGTTTTAAAACAACTCGCATTTTCGTTTATTAATAGGAAAAATTACATTATTTTATATTCTTAAATCCAGACTTAAATAAAAAAGCAATTTGGGGCCCCCTGGTGCCCCATGGGGACCCCAATGGGACGTTTTGATTTTTTTTTTTTGCTTTTATTGGTTAATTTTGTGTTTTAAATAATAAGAAATATATTTTTTTCTCATTAACAACATGCTTTAAAGTCATAAATTTTATTTCTTTCGCGTTTTGTAAAACAAAATTAAACTCCTGCTTGTTGGTACCTACTGCCCTCTATTGGAGGACTTGCTTACTCAAAATCAAGTGCCGAAGCATGTGGGGATTTGAATTGTTAGAATCACACGCGTTTTCTGCGCGATTTGATGAGATAGACCAAATGAACGAAGCTGTGCCATCTTCAAAGAAATTGTATGTATTGATTAAATGGAGAAATGATGACGGTGCTACGTCTTTTGGTGTGATAAGAAACCACTGGATACGTGGTTTCAATTTGAAAGAATTCTGGCAACGAGCGGGGCCAAAGATATATCTGGTCGACTGGAAATGCGGCGATGACCAACGGGTTTTCAAAGCAGAAGTGTTGGATGTCAACGGTAAAATGAAAACTATTACTGAAAGAGATTTCGAAATATTATAATTGAATGATAAATATAAAAATTCCAGAAACTAAAGCACCATTGAAGGAAAAACAAATTAAATTAGCGGATGAAGAACTCTTCAGAAACAAACGGAAAAGACGTTACGAAGAAACATTAACTTCTTCAGAAAGCTTGGATTCAGAGCAAAAAGTATGTTTTTATTTTATTTTAATTATGTGTCATTCGTTTTGTACATTTCTAGGAAGATTGTAAAGTGAAGCCCAACAGCAAAGACGTTGGTAAAACCACGTTTTTTGACAAAATGAAAGTGCTGACTGAGGAATTTACACGTGATACGTACAAAGAGGCAGAAGCGAAAGTTATTGAATTACAAAATAGGGTGATTGAACTGCAGACACGGGTGCATGAAAAAGACATGGAATGCCTGGCTCTAAAGAATAAAGTGGAATCTTTGCAAATGCTGATAAGTAATGAACCAAAAGAAAATTCAAACGAGCTTTCGGGTCTCAAAGAACAAATAACAAGTACGGAAGTCAGTTTACGTTATTTCTTGATAGTATTTTTAAAGAATGATTTTTTTTAAGGATTATCTGACGTTGTAACCGGCAAAATAGATGAAATTACCCTTTTGTATCAGTCATCAACACCAACTCCCAATGAAAAACCGAATGTGTCTGTAAGAAACATTTATCAATGATTAATATTAATTATTCTAACAATTTATCCAATTTTCTTTTACGTACAGGCAAAACAGGTGGAAATTTTTGAAGGAAGCAGAGTTTATTGCTCGGAGATGGATTGGGTGAAAGCAAACATCGAATCAAAACCTTCATTATTTGTCAGAAAATTATTAGTAGCTGTATTTGATGTTGATACGCTAAGACGAAGCTCGATAGCAGGAAGATCTCAATGGAATAATAAAGAATCTGCACTAAGGCCGCCACTTGATCCTAGAAAGTATTCGGCTATAGCTCGTAAGTTCAAGCCAACTAAATTTGCATAAATTTATTCATTAGAAAATAGGAATAATAATTTTTTTTTAAATTTTGCAGTTGCAACACACAAGAAATTTCCCGGTACAGAGAAGTCATTAATTTATCAGACAATAGCAACGAAACTGGCTCAGGTGCGAACTTTGTCCAATAAAGCTGAACCAAAATAGTAAATCGACACGAAATCTAAGCGTATGTAATTTTTTTTAACACTTTATTTGTCTGTTCCATGCCAACTTTTTTGAATTTTTATTCCTTTGCATCTAAACAACTTATATTAAATCGTATCAACTCTGTATTTGTTAGTTCCATGTCAACTTTTTTGAATTTTTGTTTCATTGTATCCAAAAAAATAGATCAAAAAATCAAAACTATCAAAAAATAGATAAATAACCTGAATACAGGAGAGAAAAAAAAGAGGTACCTCTTACCATTTAATATTTAATGTAATAAAAAAATATGCTACTCAGTCAAAAGGAAGTGGATGTGTTTTATGTAACTGGAAAGTGGTGTCACCTAGCAATGAAAAGGGACAATGAAAAATTGCTTATGCATACTAAACGCATCCAAAATAGCTTGGGAAGGGTTAACGTGCTATTCTTCGGCAGTAAAAATCATATGGTTATTTTTCTGTAGTCAATACGTCAGATTTTTTCATTTATTTATTCTCCTTTCATTGACATTTTTTCTGTTTGTTCCATTTGCTAGTTCCTCTGTATTTTTGTTCAAACTCTTTCTACATGTAAAAAAAAAATAATCATAACTGAGTGAACAAAGGGACTTCGTAATTTCATATTGAGATTTTTATTGTAATAAAGCATCCATTCTGAAATGCATTTTCTAACTCTTGATTATTACGGTACCTAGTAATAAGCTGCTAAACTAATACTTCCAACGATCACCTAACTGTAAAAGGTAGATATCTTTTCTTGCATATTTCTAAAATGTCGATTCTGAAACATTAGACACATTAATTTGAGTTTTAATACGAATCTTTTAGGTTTTGTACGCTATTTTATGAGGTTTTGGACCTGGAGTCCCAGAATGTCTGAACAATTTGCCATTGATACTGGCAATAACAAATTTGGTTGTGGCATACAAATTTTGTTTCCAAATTAAATGCACCACCCCACCCCAAGCCCACAGAAAACTCCAAGAAGAGTTCCTTTAAAATTGGCCGTTGGATTCATTATTTCAAGAACAAATAAGCCAATCGTTGCTCTTGTCGTACCACTTCCCATATATTTCACTGCCTGATGTAGAAATAGGAAAATATGCACAAGCCGTCGGTTTGGAAGTTCGTGTATTTTTTATTTTCCATTTTATTACTTTTAAAAAATAATAAAAACCACTCTTGGGGTCAAAATCATTTTTAAGTGACAGTTACATTGTCGTCTACTTTCTTTTCCATTTGAATATCTTTTATCTTCGTTCCATTTGTTAGTTTCATGCTAACAGCTTCTTTGTATTTTTGTTCCAGTTCATTGTATTTGTTAGAAAAAAATTTTTTCATAACTAAATGTACAAAGGGACTTAGTAATTCTATATTGACAGTTTTATTCGAACCTATAAAGATGAAGACATATCTTAAAATGCAGTTCTATTAACTTTATAACTTAATACCTTTATCCATTTTTGCTATTAACCAACTACTAACACTTCCAATGATCACTGTAACTGAAACAGCAATTGGTAAAATCCAGACATAAGATATCTTGTATATTTCTGAAATATCCATTCTGAAAATGATGTATTGTTTTAGTTGTAATGTAATACTGTTTATTGGCTTTATACGTTGTGTGAAGAGGTTTTGGTCTAGGAGTCCAATCTCCAAGAATGTCTTAGCAGTTTGCTGTTAAAATTGGCAATAAAGAATTTGGTGGTGGCCTATAAATTTGGTTTCCAAATGAAATCCACCATGCCATTGAAATTCCACAAGCGATCCCAAGAAATGCACCCTTAGAATTAGCCCATGGATTCAATAGTCCAAGAACAAATAATCCAAGAGTTGCCCCTGTGGTGCCACCTATCATATATTGCGTTGCCTAATATACACGAAATACTCAACAATTAAAAGTAATGTTCGAGATTCAGGATCAGATCACTTGATTATTATTAATATAAATATTAGTGATGATGTTTACCTGTACAATATTTCCTAAATTCATTATAGCAGCAATCATCAGTAGGCAAACTAGTCCATAAGCTACAGCTATTTGAAAATTTTAAATTGGTTTAATTGGTCAATTTGATAAAGTTAAAATGAAATAACACCTATGAACTTTGATATTAAAGCTGCTTTTTTATCCGGCAATGATTTACACCTTGCTTTTACATGATCCTCTAAAGTGACAGCTGCCAACGAATTTAGCACGGATGATAGCGAACTAATGCAATAAAAGTTAAAATAAAAAAATAATGATCAGCTTATTTACTAAAGCATTGCAGTGAAGTGTCGCTGCTTCGACGGACAGCAATTCCAAAAGACTTATTACATTTCACACACTTCAAAATTTCCTCACTGTCCACAACAATGCACATTAAAAATTAAAACACTTCGCTGCATTACTTAGTCGCATTAAATAATCTTGTACAGCTTTCTAATTGACCGTATTTCCCTGCTTTGGTGGTCATGCCCTAAAATGCGAGTTTGACCAGATCCGGGGATCTGATTGGATGGTCCTTTTTATGACTTTCCATGAAAGTCGAATCCCACTTGTGAGACCTCCAAAGCGGGGTAATACAGTATAATAGTTCCATCGTCGAAGAACCATTATATTCCCCATACAGCAATTAATACAATTTTAGATTTTATTTTGTGAACATCCTATGTTGTGGTGAGTCTGGTCAGCCACTTCCCAGGGACATGAATAAGTGCTTCATGAATCTCTAATCTTTTAATTTGTTTTACACCCTACTTACACCCCAATAGCTCATGGCAATGCAGCTGCCGACAGTTGGCGTGTGCCTGGACCATTTAGCTTGGCCCAGGCCCGAATTTCTGCATCTGTTTTGCGTACGATATCGTGGCAACCGAGCGTTGGTACGTTCGGCGATGCATTGCGCATGCGCCACCACCGAATTCAAGCAACTTGTTTGCGTTTGAATTCAATCTTGCTGCAAATTTCCTACTTTTTACATCTGTGTCATAACATATGCCCTGCGCTTTGTTCTGATCTGTGATAAAGGAAATACCGCGCGATTCATTGTGTTGTTCTTGACTGCCACGTACAGTGACCGGCCCGGTTGCCGTCGCCGAAGGATGCCGACGCCTACCCATCCACGGACGGTAGAGGAGTGACTGAGAAGATCAGCGAGGAACTTCTATAAGTTTCCGCCGAGAAATCGCTGACATCGCCGACATCGCATGTGGAGAAACTCCTGTTCTTTGAACGAGAGTAAAATCTATTTCTTATCATATTCCCTGTTCGTTAGAGTTGGAATTAGGGTTAGAGATCTGTTAGCCATAATTTTCCTGCCATTATTGTACGCGCGCGCAAAGCTCTTTGTGCACGCGTAAAGTATAAGATTATTATTACCGTACTAATTTTGTGTATAATCTAGGCAAACTTTGAGTAACCTTACTAATTCAATTAATCGTTTTAATATGAATTTCCTGTATTTAGAGTTATCGCTTGAATAAATCTTGATATATTATTCTTGTAAGTGAATCGTCTCGTTTCATTTAAATTCTGATAATTAGCATACAAAACCCCTAGACAAACCAGCTATCGATAGAATACCTATAGACGGCATTCAATTCGGGATTCATCAGGAACCTGTGTCAGGAATTTCGAGGAAATTCCCCTTTCTAAACTTGTGTGAAAAACGGGATCGCGACAATGTACCATACTAGTTACCTTAAAGCTGCAGCGTACACGCCAGCCACAAATAAACCAAGCATTCCTGGAATAGAACTCATTGTTTGCATCACAAATAAGGGGAAAAGCTGACATAATAAAAAAATTACAACCCCAATCACATTAGTATTGTTTTCCTTGTTGGTTTAATTACTTGATCATGTTTCTGTATTTGCTGACTTGTTAAGGGATCACAATTCCAATACTTCGCATATAAAATAAGTCCAATAAAACAAAAAATTGCTGTCATTGCTATGAGACCCAGGATACTTATCCAGACATTTCTGTTCAATTTTGTTTTGGTTTATAAAAAAGTTATTTTCATTAAATTAATAAATATTAGCCACGATAAAGGAATAATCATACCTTTGAGCTGTTTTCTTGTTGGGGGAACATAAATATCTCATTGTTGATGTTTGGTTTGTACCATAATTATTCACAGATGCCATGACTGAATAACTGACCAATCCCCAGAAGGTGAAACGGATTCGTGGGTCCGGGTTAAAACTTAGCAAGTCCAACCTACCACCTTCTATATTTTTCTTAAAAATGTAAGAGATACCACCGACACTCGTGAAACTGTTAATAATGGCAGCCATCAATGCTCCTGCAAGTATGAGTAATTGCAAAGCGTCTGACCACACAACTGCTTTAATGCCACCCTATTGCGAAAAAAAATCGGCAATTAAAACGTAGCATAATTTTATATAAGAAATGTACAATGCTTGTGTAGATGGTTCCAACGACTGTGGTAGATAAAACAGCAGTCCATATAGTTAACCCTGTAACTGAAAATACACATCCTTAAGCATCAAGTGCTGTCTAGGGCAAAGATGTTTGGAAATCTGTTCTAATATCTTGACTTAACGCTAAGGCCGGACCATATATGCAAAAACTAGCAAAAACTATCTAATATTAATTTTCAAACAAAAATAGTTACTAATAAAGAAACTTTTTTAAAATTAAATTACCATATTCAAAATATACATTAAACTGGTGCACACTCTTAAAGGTCTATTGAAACGACATTCTATATACTGTGAAAGAAGAAGAATTTATCAGTTTTTAAAACATATGCAGTGTGTCCTCAAGTCGATGTGCCCATTTGAGATGAGTACACAAAATCAATGATCAGTATTAGGTGCGTCTGGGTAGTTTTATCTTGCACAGGGCCTCAATAAGTTTTAATTTTCATCAATACAACTAAATTTTATTGCAATTTTAATTTTAATGTTTGCTGCACATTTGTGAGTGTTGACAGACATCACACAACATGAGCATTTGTAGACATGAAGAAATTGCAGAACTGATGCAATTAACATTGTAACAGTTGCGGACACCTTGTACATTAGATAAATTTGCACTTACTTCGTTGATGCTAGTGAATTGCAGTTTGTAAAATACTGGCATGAGGCCATAAATTGCAATAGGGCCTCCTAAAAACGAGCCCAATGTGATCCAAAAGTAATTAAACCCATAATAATAAACTTCCACGGGTATTCCTAACATCCCAGTTGAAGTAATAAAGCTAGCCATTATGGACATAACCTGTTACAAACTCTTAATAAGTATACTTGTAAAATAAATAATCATATCATCAACTCACTATTGGAATCGAGTTCATATTTCCATCACCTTTGAAGTATTCTCTAGTTGTTTTCTGTTTTCCCCCGAAACATGCAAAGTATAAACCGATTGCAACAAACACTGCAGCAACGCCTGCCACAATCACAAAGTCCATTGGCTGGAATGCCGTCTCATCATTCATGTTTCAAGTGTCTAGAAAGAACCCAATAGTTTTGAATTATCTTTGAATTCTGTATACACAGCACTAAGTTTAATAAAGTATTAAATATTGTAGGAAGAACATGTCTGCTACTGATGTTGTGGCAAGTGAATTAACTTTTTAATAAAAAATATTTGAAAGGAAATTAAACGACAAAACAACATCCATTAACATTTTGGTAATATACCACTGAAAAGTTACGTAAACTTTTTTTTTTGTGGAAAGTTTTATACATTTTGGGCTAAACTAGCCTCGTTCTATTCTTCTATTCTGTTCAATACCACATCCAAAAAAAAAAACTTACGTAATTAACGCACTGGAAATTTGATTCAAAACGCGTAAAGTAGTTGTTCTTTGGTTGTCCTTTTTTAATATGCAAGTACATGTACTACTAGTGATCTTCTCGCATTGGTCTTTATTCTTCCGGTTAGTATACTGTATGTAGTGCACCACTGCATATGCTACTAGTGATCTTCTCCCATTGGTCTTTATTCTTCCGGTTAGTATCTTGTCTTATTATTTCCGTTAATCCCGACTTTATTCACGTTTTTTTTTACTGTTCGTATGTTTTTAATCAATTTTTTTATCTAGTTCGACTCCTTCGAAATTTCTTCTGGTTTTATAGTTCCCGTGAGTTTCCCAGTTAATTATCCTGAGTCCTGATGTATTTATTTTCTTTATTTTGTTGGAATACTGTACACACAGCACTAAGTTTAATAAAGTATTAAATGTTGTAGGAAGGACATGTGCGCTCCAGGTGATGGGGCAAGTGAGTTAACTTCCATTAACATTTTGACAATATCCCACTGAAAAAGTTGCGTACACTTTGTTTTTGTGGAAAGTTTTATACATATAGTTTAGCCTGATTCTATTCTGCTTAATACTACACCCATAATATTACTCCTTTTTTATCACTTCATCTGCTATTTAAACAGCATAAATAAAAGAAAGAAATAGAGTTAAGGTTCAGTTTGAATATCGAAAGTGTATCTATACATTAATAAACTAAATTCACCAAGGGGACCTTTTAAAACATCTGTTTGAGAGTTCTATGAAATCCTTCCTGGGTTCACTCACCTTGAAAAATTTGAGGCCACAAATGAAAAAAGCCTCTTATTCAAATTAAATTAAATCTCCTAAATTTTCTCTTTGGGTTTGAAGGCGGTTACCGGTTTTATGACATCAGATAGCAAAATTACGTGTTCAACCCTTTTTAAAGCTTATTTTATAACTTACCGTTTAAAAAAAAAACACTTACGTAAGTAAAACACTGGAAATTTGATTCCAAACGCGTGAAATAGTTGTTCTGTGGTTGCCTTTTTTCAATATGCTGCTTGTGATCTTCTCGCAGTGATCTTTATTCTTCTGGTTAGTACTTTATCCTATCATTTCCGTTAATCCAGACCGTATGGCTAGACAGAGCCACTGTCTTGGTTGGGTAAGATGTCAGCTGTGATGGAGTTTGAAGGCAGCTGGGTGGTGTCGGATGTATGTGTCCCGGACGTGTTGGAAGGGAATTCATTGATCAGCTATGATACAGCCAATAAATGGAAAATAATTAGGATGGTGCATGCAGTGGAAAGAGGGGGTATGGAGGAGTTGGTCCATCGGAATTACCCATCCCTGTTTAATGGAGTGGGAAAGTTGAGCGACCATCAATTTCATCTGCATGTGGATGCATCTGTGCCGGCGGTGACCCAGAGGTTTAAGCCAATTCCCTTAAGTCTTCGAGCTAAGGTGGAGAGTGAGTTGGAAAGAATGCTGCCAGTGGACATTATTGAGAAGATCACTGAGGAGATGGGCCCGATACCGTGGGTTTTACCTGTTCACTGTGTGAATAAACCCAAACCGCCATACAAATTTGTATTGACGCACGCGACTGTAATTTTGCAATTCAGAGGGTTCGACACACAGCACCTAGATTGGATGATCTGGTTTCTTTGGCAGCAATTTGGGGCCCCCAGGTGCCGTGGGGACCCCAATGGGACGTTTCGGTTTTGATTTTTTTAAAACTTTTATTGGTTAAATTTGTGCTTTAAATAATAAGAAATATTTATTTACACATTAACAACATGCTTTTAAGTCATAAATTTTATTCTTTTTGCGTTTTGTAAAACAAAATTAATTTATTTCTGATTTGCTGTTTTTTTTTTATTTATTATTTTTTTTAAATTTTTTTTATATACTGTTTTTTAGGCTTATATTGGGAATATTGTGAAGTTTCTTTACATTTTTTGTTTGTTTTTATTCTGTGTCTATTCTGTAACTGATGTTGTATCAGGGATGCCTTCCTTGTAGGCGCATGCTGTTGGAGGTACCCCTCCTATTAGGTTAGGAAAATAAACAATTATTATAACTCCTGCTTGTTGGTACCTACTGCCCTCTATTGGAGGGCTTGCTTACTCAAAACGAAGTGTTGAATCATACGCGGATTTGAATTATTAGAATCACGCGTGTACTGCGCGATTTGATGAGATAGACAAAATGAACGAAGCCGTGCCATCTTCAAAGAAATTGTATGTATTGATTAAATGGAGAAATGATGACGGTGCAACGTCTTTTGGTGTGATAAGAAACCACTGGTTACGTGGTTTCAATTTAAAAGAATTCTTGCAACGAGCGGGGCCAAAAATATATCTGGTTGACTGGAAATGCGGCGATGACCAACGGGCTTTCAAAGCAGAAGTGCTGGATGTCAACGGTAAAATGAAAACTAAGACTGAAAGAGATTTCGAAATATTACAATTGAATGATAAATATAAAAATTCCAGAAACTAAAGCACCACTGAAGGAAAAACAAATTAAATTAGCGGATGAAGAACTCTTCAGGAATAAACGGAAAAGACGTTACGAAGAAACATTAACTTCTTCAGAAAGCTTAGATTCAGAGCAAAAAGTATGGTTTGTTTTTTTGTTTTAATTATGTGTCATTCGTTTTGTACATTTCTAGGAAGATTGTAAAGTGAAGCCCAACAGCAAAGACGTTGGTAAAACCACGTTTTTTGACAAAATGAAAGTGCTGACTGAGGAATTTACACGTGATACGTACAAAGAGGCAGAAGCGAAAGTTATTGAATTACAAAATAGGGTGATTGAACTGCAGACACGGGTGCATGAAAAAGACATGGAATGTCTGGCTCTAAAGAATAAAGTGGAATCTTTGCAAATGATGATAAGTAATGAACCAAAAAACAATTCAAACGAGCTTTCGGGTCTCAAAGAACAAATAACAAGTACGGAAGCCAGTTTACATTATTTCTTGATAGTATTTTTAAATAATATTTTTTTTTTTTAAGGATTATCTGACGTTGTAACCGGCAAAATAGATGAAATTACCTTTTCGTATCAGTCATCAACACCAACGCCCAATGAAAAACCGAATGTGTCTGTAAGAAACATTTATCAATGATTAATATTGATACAATCAATATTTTGTTTGATTATTCTAACAATTTATCCAATTTTCTTTTACGTACAGGCAAAAGAGGTGGAAATTTGTGAAGGAAGCAGAGTTTATTGCTCGGAGTTAGATTGGGTGAAAGCAAACGTCGCATCAAAACCTACAATTTTTGTCAGAAAATTATTAGTAGCTGTATTTGATGTTGATACGCTAAGACGAAGCTCGATAACAGGAAGATCTCAATGGAATACTAAAGAATTTGCACCAAGGCCGCCGCTTGATCCTGGGAAGATTTCGGCTATAGCTCGTAAGTTCAAACCAAATAAATTTGCATGAATTTATTCATTAGAAAATAGGAATAATAATTTTTTTTTTAATTTTGCAGTTGCAACGCAGAAGAAATTTCCCGGTACAGGGAATTCATTAATTTATCAGACAATAGCAACGAAAGTGGCTCAGGTGCGAACTTTGTCCAATAAAGCTGAACCAAAATAGTAAATCGACACGAAAACTAAGCGTATGTAATTTTTTTTAACACTTTATTTGTCTATTGCATGCCAACTTTTTTGAATTTTTATTCCATTGCATCTAAACAACTTATATTAAATCTTATCAACACTGTATTTGTTAGTTCCATGTCAACTTTTTTGAATTTTTGTTTCATAGCACCCAAAAAAAACATAAATTAAATCGTATCAAAAAATAGATAAATAACCTAAATACTGGAGAGAAAAAAAAGAGGTAACTCTTTCATTTAATATTCAATGTAATCATAATTATGCTAATCAGTCAAAAGGAAGTGGGTTTGTTTTATGTAACTGGAAAGTGGTGTCACCTAGCAATGAAAAGGGACAATGAAAAATTGCTAATGCAAACTAAACGCATCCAAAATAGCTTGTAGTTTTTCTGTAGTCAAAACGTCAGATTTTATCATTTATTTATTCTTCTTTTATTGACGTTTGGCATTTTTTCTGTTCGTTCCATATGTTAGTTTCTCTTTGTATTTCTGTTCAAACTCTTTCTACATGTAAATAAAAAATAATCATAACTGAATGAACAAACTGACTTCGTAATTTCATATTGTAATAAAGCAGGGGTTTCCAACTAAAAAGTGTCCGAGAGCCACAATTTAATCCACGAGTCTAGTGGCGGGCCGCATCATAATCGGCTGAGGTAGGATAAACGAAAGACACAACTTAACAACAGTTGTTAAGTTGTGTCTTTTGTTTTTCCTACCTTTCTACTCTTCTGTAGTAAAGTTTATGTTGTTAATAACAACATAAACTTTACTACAGAAGAGTACTTTTCCACAAAGCTTGGTGGGCCACAAGAAAAGGCATCGCAGGCCGCTTATTGAACAATTTGCCATTGATACTGGCAATAACGAATTTGGTTGTGACTTAAAAATTTTGTTTCCAAATTAAATGCACCACCCCACTCCAAGCCCACGGGAAATTCCAAGAAGAGTTCCTTTTGAATTGGCCCTTGGATTCATTAGTCGAAGAACACATCAGCCAATCGTTGCTCCTGTCGTACCACTTCCCATATATTCCACTGCCTGACGTAGAAATAGGAAAATATGCACAAGCAATCGGTTTGGAAGTTCGTGAATTTTTTATTTTCCATTTTTCATTTTATTACTTTAAAAAATTATAAAAAACACTCTTGGAGTAAAAATCGATCCTAGTTTTGATGGGGGAAACTTAAAGATCTATCATAAACCTAGGAAAATATGTAAAAGTCGTTGGTTTGGAAGTCTGTGTATTTTTTGTTTTCCATTTTTCATTTTATTACTCTTAAAAATAATAAAAACCACTCTTGGGGTCAAAATCAATTTTAAGTAACAGTTACATTGTCTTCTACTTTCTTTTCCATTTGAATATCTTTTATCTTCGTTCCATTTGTTAATTCCATGCCAATAGCTTCTTTGTATTTTTGTTCAAGTTCTTTGTATTTGTTAGGAATAAACTTTTTCATAACTAAATGTACAAAGGGACTTAGTAATTCCATATTGACAGTTTTATTCGAACCTATAAAGATGAAGACACGTCTTAAAATGCAGTTCTATTAACTTTATAACGTAATACCTCTATCCATTTTTGCTATTAACCAACTACTAACACTTCCAATGATCACTGTAACTGAAACGGCAATTGGTAAAATCCAGACATAAGATATCTTGTATATTTCTAAAATATCCATTCTGAAATTGATGTATTGTTTTAGTTATAATGTAATACTGTTTATTTGGCTTTATACGTCGTGTGAAGAGGTTTTGGTCTCGGAGTCCAATCTCTAAGAATGTCTGAGCAGTTTACTGTTGAAATTGGCAATAAAGAATTTGGTCGTGGCATATAAATTTGGTTTCCAAATGAAATCCACCATGCCATTGAAACCCCACAAGCGATTCCAAGGAATGCTCCCTTAGAATTAGCCCATGGATTCAATAGTCCAAGAACAAATAATCCAAGAGATGCCCCACTGGTGCCACCTACAATATATTGCACTGCCTAATATACAGGGTGTTTACTTAATTACTATTCGGCCAGATAATTCCAAAATGCAAAATGTCATCAAAATTCTGATGATATATTTGATAAGGAAGTGTGGGGTGCTCTT
>JAQIXU010001148.1:0-20042 GCA_034701245.1 Strigamia transsilvanica | reverse complement strand
ATTGGCTCGACTCCATTGTGTGAATGAACTAGATTCAACGGCTTGCCAAATTGGTTGTCCTAGTCCTTCTGATCTATTCAACCGATTTACAAGCACTTTAAATGATGTAGTCCCATCTATCCAAATAAAAAGTAAAGTTTATACCGTAATCTGTATAGTTTTGAGATTTCTCTATTTGGAAACTCTACTACTTACACTCTTCAAATTTCACATATGCAAACTCCAAGCAAAAAGAATGTGACTGTTTAGTGCCTTTAAACGCTTCACTTCTAAGTCTAGACACTGGCTCAGCAAGATGTGCACCAATAGTGTAATCCATATAGGCGTACGATCCTATATTTAAACTCATTTTTAAAACTTGATGACAAAGAAGTTAATCATAAAAGCTCTTCTGGTGGATCTATACACTATCTGCATAGAAAATGTTTGCCCAAACAATAATGGAGATTTTATGGTAATTTGAAGGAATGAGCAGTGGCAAAGCAATCAGATGTGCACAGCACGTGCGTTTGACACGGGCCCACGGTTAGAGGACCCATGTACCGAAAATCCTTGATTCAGCTCTGCTAATCCATTTAATTAGCACATGAGCACTTTGACTTCTTGCTACGCCACAGAAAATGATTATGCTTTTATAGTGCAGCTTTTGGTTGTAATTTAGGACAATTAAATAACCCTCTCTACCAGTCCCGTACATCTAGTTTTGAAATATTTCAAAAAGTTGCACTATGGAAGTCCTTTCACAATAATGTTACCATTAACAACTGCAACAGGTCCGAATACAGAATTGGGATTGTAAGTCCTTCCATAACCGATCATCCAATTGTTCTTCTGATCTGGATCATTTGTATAACCACAAAAGTCTTTATTAAAGTTACAAGTTCCAGGAAGATCACATGCTGATGGAAGCATCATTATATCATCAATGGCCATGAAAGATCCAAGATTTGAATTTATGAAATTTGCAAAAAACGCAACCTGGAAATAAAGTAATTGAAGAAATATGCTTGATTTATGTTGTCATCAATGTTTTTACATAAAAGTCTTCATATGCATTGATGGTGACTTCTGCTTTGTGCCATCTGTTGCTTCTATCGCTGATTTTTTGCCATAAATCTGATGTGTATGTTGTAACATTGTCATCCATTTTGTATCCAAGTTGGACACTGAGAAGACCATTTCCAGCTCCACTCATGTAATACCAAAACGAAAGACACTGGGTACCCTTATACTTGGAGTATTTGCTAGAAATAAGATGGCCATGTGCAGAAATAACATTGTTTTTAACGTATGCAAAAGCCCCATCAGCAGTCAAAGAGGTATGATCTATACTCGGTCCATTTGCTTCGTCTTTTGCACGAACAACTTTCCATGCTGCTGTTCCGTTCATATCGGTTGCCCATCCACATGAATGCATGGTGAAGTCGCACTCTTCAGCTGTTTCAAACAAATAAATGAAAGTATTGATGGACCAACCAGCAAACACTATCTTCACAATTCATCACTTACATTTAGGGCAACTGTCCGTATAAAGTTCGAAAGTTCTTATGGCTATGACATTGCCATCGCTAATAATGGCTTCTATTCTGAGCTGTAAGATTATTTTTTCAGTAATTGAAATTATACAACTAGACACATTTATACTTACACTGATTTTTTTGCTTGGCAAATTAAGTGTTATCGGTGCCCTCTGCCATTTGTCGATTGAATGTTTATTTCTCCTCCATGCGATGAATGATGTTGTGGGAATTTTATTATCACCATCATACAAATCAACGTACACTGTGAGTAAGCCTTTGCTAAGACCAAACATATAATAATCGAAATGAAAACAAAGTGCTTCATCCTCTGGTTTTGTTTTAAACAATGGGGTTTGTAATGTGTATATTACACTATCCAAATTAGGAGCAGAGATATCATTTTGAGCCATTGCATAATCCTCTGCCAAAAGAAAAAATAGGTCACGAAAATTACAAATACTGATTTGTGTTTGCTGGAACATACTTCCAGGAGGGAAATATTGTTGTTCTAAAGGTTTGGATGATTTGACAATAACCCAATTATTATACATGGATGTGTTTGCATTACTCCATCGGCAGAAATCTTTTTTAAAGTTACACTCAATTTGCTCGTCAATGTCTTCTGCTTAAAAAGAAACAATAATTAAAAGACAGTCCTGGTTATTGCAATTTATTTTTCTAATAATTTTTGTATTTATTAGGTGTTGTTGTACTTGTATGTGCTTCCAAATAATTGTTTAAATAGGACAAGTGTGAACTTACCAGGATCTACGGCTTTTGAGTTATCTGATAATTCTGCAAAGGAGGAGTGTTTATTATGTCAAATACACATTTCTGTTTGTTTTGGAAAACTTACCTAAGACGATCGCTGAGATAAGAATAAATGTGAGTATTTCCTTCATTTTGAGGGCAGAAAAACTCTTGTGGAAATGAATTCAATGTTTAAGTACATGAGCCGACTCAGTATGCATAGGGGCGTACTGTAACAATGATTAGTTAAGTTGAAAATAATTTTGACTAGATTTTTATCTGAGTTATCAACACTAATCATATGAGTTGCTGTAACGTAGGCTATAAGTAAATAAAAGTATCTGAAGTGATACCAGTTTAATCAAATTCTTGTGTAACATGTGATATATTTTTTAAATTAATCACTTGGAAACAAAAATTTTAAAATTGGTGTTATTACTAAGCTTGTCGTGATCCAACGTACCATGGTTAATTATGAGACTGAGTGTACCTGTGTTGTAGTAGGAAATGAAATTAGGAAGCGATTAGGTTTCAGTTTAGTTGAATTTATATTTCAGATTATTACAATATTCGAATTATCGTATTTCTTCGATTAGAAGTCGCCCTCCATTATATGTCGCAGCAAAAAATCAGGGTTTGGAATACAAGTCGCCCTCGATTACAAGCCGCGGCTTTTATTTGAAAAAATTCAAAAAAGTCATATGATTTGAGTGCCGTAACACTGACTGTACACATTTTGTTTGCAGTCAATGTTATAGCTCTCCCATCAATCTTTTGTTCTCTTCAGTTTTTAAATTAGCACCAATGTGTCAATTTTGGAACAATGTGTAGACAAAATTCTGTCCACACCTTTTCCAAAATTGCCACATTGGCGCTGTATACCTGCGTAGAAAGTACAACATTTTAATTAAAGTCGCCCTCGATTACAAGTCGCAGCAAAAAATTGCGTTTGCAGGTACAAGCCGCGACTTCTAATCGAAGAAATACGGTATTAATGAAAAGTTATTAATGAAATGTTGGTCTTGGATCCGGTTTTGGCGAATATGAAGTGATGCTGAATTGAATAAAACGGCTAAACAATACAGACTTCTCCTCGTGGTTTGTTTTCTTGGTCTAGTATATTTCGAATTAATATAACTAATTATGTTTACTGTTGGTTCACCAATGGTACAGCCCAGATTACTTCATAAAAATGGAGGGTGAAGCACATGTAGCCTACATAAACAAGCTGAGATGAATGTGGCTCATACAAATAAACATAACAGTTAAAAATTAAATACATATTCCTTTAATTAGACTGAACATAATAAACTCTCCCTGGAATAATTCTATAATATACTTTTTAGGAAATGATTTCTCTTGACACTTTCTTGACAACATTTCACTCATCTGGTGAAATCTAACACTTACATAATATTTTGTGCACTCAATAGAATAATGCAAACAGATAATCAATCACACCCAAGCGATACGCCTGAACTCTTGGTTTTATCACGACTCGTGATAAAATAACTAATTCTTTACAAATCAACAACGCAACTCTCCAAATGACAGCTGGAGCTGGTTGCGGCAATAATACAAGACTCTCAAATACTGAAATCGCCTTGGCAGGACATAATACTAAAATATATCAAACCAATTGGAAAAGATATTATACAAATATTCTGACAAGATATTAAATGAACTAATAACTGGATTTCTCTCCGCCAGAGAGAAATATACAAAAGAGTTAAAATAACACTTGAATTTACTAAATAAATACATTCGGACCTCGCTAAGTCGAACTCAAAGGGACCGGAAAAAAAAATAGATTTAGGGAGCTTTCGAGTTAGGGAATACGGCGTAATAGGCGTGGAAAATGCATGTACCGGTATAAAACATATAAGGAGTGATTTTGATACTTACAGGTTCAGAACAGATTTTAGACTGAAGTTTCCACATCATACTACTTACCAGGAAGTTGCACTTTCTGCCTCCTTAGCAACACCCTAAGTTGCCCCTATGATATGAAACTTCATTGTTGGGATCTTGGCTCACAATTAAATATTATTATTTCAACAGGAAAACAGTCCCAAAATAAACCTAGTGATTTTCGCGTCACCACAACTTGACCAATGAGCTGTTTGGGTAACACCCCTTTCTTGGAATGTACATCAAGAAAGAGGGACACTCCTAATTAAGGGACTAGGGGTAGGAATATACAGACAGTTTGGACATTCTAAAACCAAAACAACTGATATTGGTATATTATTATTAGTTACATGAAAGATTCAGCTGTCACAATACAGTAAGTGTTTGTGTTTTTAATATCATTTAAAGTTCTGCAACACCGCTAGTGTGTTTTACATGGAGGACGCCACCAAAAGTTCCGTCATAAAATGTCCAAAAGGTGTTGGAACTTTTGTTGGATGAAAATGAAATCGATTAAAGGCATAACAAGAAGTGTTTATTAAAAATCTACTAGCCCCCAGGAAAACTAGGGGATTACATACTCGCATTCGATTCGATGCTGGATGCTGCGCACACGCGCGCCATCCAGTCACCTGGCGGTGATAGTGTGTGTCTGCCGCTCATTATTCCCAACAAAATGCTGCAGTAGCTCCACAGGCTTGGTCAGATGTTGTTGATGGGTTCGGTTCAGGTATGTGGTATAAAGTTGGTGGTTTCTAAGCTTACTCCACTCATACCATACGTGAAATGTTAATTTGTTTTACTGGAATTGTCTAGCAAATTTCATGGTTTAACAAATCAGACATTTGGTGGCTGGTGATTGTTTTTTCCTGCCCGAATATTAATTTCCTTTTCTAACTGTCCATTCGTCGTACAAAGCATCATGCAATAAAAGTCAAGCGCATTTATTTCCAATCAAAATTGCATCTAAATTTTGCATGTATAAATATGTGAATTTAATGTTTTATCTGTATAATTCATTCGTGGTGTTCCGTATGGATGTGGTCAGTGTCAGGTCCAATTTGTATTTAAGAGCGCAATCGCAAATAAACATCAAAATTATTAGAGACTTGCTTGACAACAAATTAATATGTAAAAATATATCTTAAATAAATATCCCAACTGCGGTAATGTTAATGAGTAAATAAATGCTAAAATCACAACTAAGATTATAGACGAATTTTAATATTTACACAATAGAATGGGGGAAAAGTTAGTGGTTTACTTGGAGTAAAGTGGATTTACAATTCCACCACCCTGGAAATAAATAAATGATAATATAAATAATTTAAAATTATTATAGCTTCATGTGTAGGTAATGTTTGGTTTTACTTACATCAGTTGTTTCCTCAGCTGGACTTGGTATTGTGGTATCTGGGTCCTGAAATTTAAACTAAAATGAATTTTTATTTAAGTATGTCTTACCAACATCCGGGGCTTTGTTTAGCACTCTTGTATGAAATATTACACAGAAAAGAGCCCCTAATTGTGAATTGAGGTTACTGTTTGACAATTCTTACCGACTGGTATGCGGGAGGTTCGTCGGCATTCTCATACATTGGATTGTCAATTGTCATTGGAGTGTTTTCAGTAATCCTTTTCAAAAAAAATAACAATCAAGAATATTAGAAATATGCAACAATTGTAACAATAAATTTAACACAATTAAATGATCATAATCATATAGTAATCTTACGTTGGGTGTCTATATTTCTTGAAGTAGAAGGCAACGCCCAATCCAATGGCCAAAATAACACCTATGACCACACCTGCTATCCATCCTTGATCTAAAAATCATAGAATTAGTTTGTATTTGCTAAAATGCGATTTGCTATATCGTACTGGATTGTGATTCGGGTTTTCTTGTCTGCGCCTCAAATTGACACCGGTTTCCTTCGTAGTTGTCGGCACAATTACAAACAGCTAATTTTTCCTGTTTGGTACACTTTGCGTTGTGCAGGCATAAATCTGTGTAACATTCTGCAACAAAATAGTTGTTAAAAGTAAAATTCAAGTCTTTGTAATGGCCAGTTCACATTAGGTGTGATTTAGACATGTGGTCGAAAACTGGGAATTGTAGGAAATTTGAACCCCGCGTGTTAAAAGTGACTCGTGGCAATTAGAAGATTATGAATAACTACAGTCCCACAGTGATGGGCGAGATTTATAACTGGCCGTGTAAACTGGCCGTAAGGCGTTTGTTTGGTAATATTGACTTACCACATAGACTTTCATCTGATCTGTCAGTGCAGTCAGAAGATCCATCACAGAGCCTTTCATTTTCAATGCATTTACCAGGCTCTGAAGAACAAGAGAATGTTCCTTCTCGGCACTTTCTGTCTTCTAAAAATACATAAGGTAACTTTCTTGTTAGTTTCTATTTGATACAGAAGGAATTTGTTCATTACCACATATTGCTTCATCTTCTCCATCTGGGCAATCTTTGGTCCCATCACACCAGTAGACACTGTGGATACATTTTCCATTTGGACTGCATGAATGCTCATTGGTAGAACATCCTGTTGCTGTCTGAGTTGAGGATTTGGACAAGATTTCAATGGTTGTTTCTTCAGTTACTGGTTTTGTTATCATTTTTGTTGATGATGTGTCAGCAGGAGGTTTAGTAGTTGAACTTGTAATTCGTTGAGTGACTGGAGTCTGTTTGGTGCTTTCAGATGTAATTTTAAGCGTTGTCGTCGGAGTCGTGATAGTAGTCGAAGTAGTTGTGGTGGGTGGTATTACCAGCTTTTGTGGACAAATATCGGGAGTAACAGTGAAGTTATCAATTGCTATGTTTCCCATTGGACTTTTATTTAGTATACCAATTACTCTTATCTTAGTGTAATAGAAAAAGAACACAATTAGTTTTGTTAGCAATTAAATATTACATTCCAATCACGGTATAACAAATCACCAAATGTGTTGAAACCTGTAGTATGCTACAACAGGTTTTCACTTTCTGGATGCTTGCAAGGGATGTACCCAGCGGTAAGATTCAGCCATTATTTAACCAAAGCCGGTGACTAAATCCTACATGGGAGACCGATACTAACATACGAGACCCTGCGGATCTTGTTCATTACTAAATCCCAGTGGGTGGAACGTAACTAAGTGAGAGGGTCGGTTGTTAACAAATTAAATCCCACCACTAGGACTTTTGACTGCAAAAAAGATGGGCGCTGAAACATTAGGGATGAAAACTTTTTAGGCGCAGTAGTGTTTCCAAGAATAACGGAAATAAGCCTAACGGAAAGGACGGAATTGTGTCAGAAACAGTTTGGTTGGCATTTCTATCTATGGGCACTGCAAGATTTGGGGTTCCCGAGGTTTTACCCTATTTATGATTGCTGTACCGTCATTGAACTGTATTTAAAATAAAAGCAGGCCTTACAATGTAGTATTTTGTTATATTGTGGATTTCCAAATGCACTGGGATCCATTTCTTTTCTGTGGGCCCTGTGACTTTGAAAATGTTGATTGTATTGTAGTTTGACAATTCAACTTCAACCTGTAGAGATCCTACATCTGAAGGAATATCGACAAATTTTAGTACATTGATGTGTTTCAATGTTTTTTTAGTGCTTACCGGGTCCACTGATATAGTAAGAAAAGCTGAAACAGGAGATCAATTTTGTACTTGTTAATTCAGGACTTGTTATATCAGTTTCTCCACTGATACCCAAGACAGAAGCAAGAAACATGTAAGATCCTTCATTGTTTCCTGTGGCATCTACACCAGGACCAGATAGTTTAGATGGTGTAGCAGCGCTACTTCGTAACCATTTATTGCGTCGAGATGAGGATGAACTCCAGCCGCAAGAAGAGCTTTCAAAATCACAAGAACCATCCGGCAGGCAAGATTCATTCCGAATAATAAAATCGTCAAGGAAAAAACTGTGTCGTTTATGGTCAAGGCTTACTACAGTTGCCCGGAAATCAATCTGAAAGATTTGAAATTTAATTTGGATTCTTTGTATCGATATTTTGAAATGTGGTATACACCAGTGCTTCTGAAATAGGTGGTTCGTGGGCCGTGCTGTTCTGCGAGCAAGAGGCTGCCTATCTGCATTAGGTGCTCTGTGACCATGTAAACGTAGTAAGTGACTTTTGTTTAAGTTTAAGCCAAGTACCATTAACATCAAAACAATTTCGTCTCTCGTAGTTTGATTTACAGGTATTATAAACGTGAAAAACCCTATTTAATCTCATACAACCCAAACTGCATAGAAATTGGGTTGTAGTCCTAGTTCTATTAAAATTTCACTGAGATTGCTGGTCCGTGATCCATTTGGACAATAACTATGGGTCCGCCACATTACATAATTTGAGAAGCACTGATATACACTAGTCGTTCGATTTGTGTGGTTTTGCAAGAGGTTTGGTTTTAACTACCAAATTTTTGGCTCATGGTCTAGACTTACTTGGAAAAGCTTGTTTGGTGGGATCGTTATTTGACCAAAATTCCATACATAAGAATTGAATGTTTTGTACATTTTGTGTAGTCTTTTTGAGTCTATTATTCGTGCAACTACAAGATTTGAATATTTATTGTCGGACATCATATACCAAAACTGAAAGCAGCTTCCTTTGTTCGATGACTGAAACTTAGTTGGGTTGTTTACAACGGCGGTTGATCCGTCATATCCATTGAAGTTTAAGGCATGACCTGGAAAGTGTGTAATCATAAGTTCAGATGAGCGCTTTATTTCTGTTCTCATTCCTTCTGCGGACTATGTGTGGACATACCGTATTTAGTGCTTGTTGTGTGGTCTACACCTCTTATTTCATAACTCATTCTTACTACTTTCCACTCCTCATGTGGTATTTTTGAAAAATTGTGCACCCAGCCACCATCATTTGATTCAAAATTCGTCTCATCTGAAATAACATATCTTAATAGTAAACTAATTCTTTGGTTTTGACTATTACTGTATAACATCTAGCCATTCAGTTCTTACATGTTCCTGATATGCAAGATGAATTGGAATATTCTATATCATCAATTGCAATTATATGTGGAGAATGGGTGTATACTTGACCCCATATTTCTATTTGCTAGATGTAGTAAACAGTGAATTAATTAGGCAAAATCAATCCAGACAGACTACCGGGTGGTTACTTACGTAATTCTGTAATTGCTTATCAATGTTCACGAAAGCAGGTCGCCAGACATTTCCTTCACTTTCATGCTGAGCCCACATGTCAACCTTGTTAGTAGCATTAAACACAGCAACTCCAATTGCCCCAACATATTCCCCAAACATATGGTACCAGAAGGTAAGGCAGGTCTGCCCGCTTGTGGCCGGCATTATTGGAGAGATAAGCCAAGCTTCCATAGCAGATGAATAGGAACCAGGAGTAAAGGTTGAAACATAAATGTAATGACCTGAAATCAAATTATTAAGTCAGTATTTAAAATTACATAGAATAGATGTGTGGTAGGATTAAACCTGTGCTATTATTGGTATGATCGCTTCCAGGACCAGTGCCATTGGTAAGTCCTTTTGCAGTGCCCCAATCCAGATCATCTTCTGCGAGTTCTTGATGCCAATGGCAGGTATTTCCTTCTTCAAAAGTACAGTTTAAGTTGGTGTAGGTTGGAGTGGCTTCATTTGCAGCAGAGCAGTCAGTGAATTGCACTTCGTCAATAGCAAAATCCGGCATATTGCCTTTTAAGTGATTTTCTGTAACATCAGCTTCAAATACAATCTGTAAGAAACAGAAATTGGCAGATAATTACCAATTAATTAAGATCATTGTGACATAAATGGTGAGAAATTACTGTATTTGAATGTGCTTTTTCAGTTGAAGGTATGAAACTTGCATTCTTTTAGCCCCAAAAAGTACTCAATAAAAAAGTAGGATCAAATTCAACTCATTGTCATAAAGCAATTAAGTTAGAAAAGCGAACAAATAAGGATTAATTGTTTGTAGGTTTAGAACGTCATTAATGTCATTTTATTATTATCACAAAGAAAGTGGGCATTGAGCTAGATTCCTGAATGCCTATGGTTTATAAATATGCACTCGACATTCTAAAATGGCAGGCTCCAAGCAGCCACAGTCTATACATAGTCTATACTTTTTCTTGTACTCTTAGCAAAAATGCCATTAATTTCTACAAATCATTCCCAGATTTTTACTTCTATAAATTACAGGTTCTGAAAGTCACAACTTCTACAAAAGTGGTTCAAGGGTGAACTAAATATAAATGAAGAATATCTGTGTAAATAGGGTCCTTTTTTGATTGCTTGCTTGCTTTTAGGCTATTTTTTCTTTCTGATGGGAATCATATAAATTTGTTACCTGATAACCTGGTAGAAAACCACCCAAAGGAATGGTTCGTTTTATCCAATTGTCGCTGCCGCTGTTGTTGAGAATGGCTATGGTCTTTTCAAAACGATTTCCCCATTTGCCTATATTTCTAACATTTAGTTTGAACTTGCCTGTTAACAAAACAGAAGTAGCAATTCAAGCAAAGTTAATGGTAATCTTAATTCATTTTATACCATCAATATCGTTTGTGTGGTACATGAAGCTGAATTTACACGTTGTTGCAGTCTTTCCTAAAATAGGAGATTCTAGGTATGCATTTGGCAAGGCAGAGTATGCTGTGACAATTAAGCGTATAATTTGTTAGTGATGAATAACCAAGATATCTACAGTATATGAAAATAGTACATTTTGTTGATTTGATGACCCTCATGAGCCCATCAGGTGGACCGTCTGAGGCTGTAGTTCCCAAAAGACCTTGCATTCTTGTCCACCTAAATGTTCCTACACTTGAATCTGACCAACCACATTCCCCATTCTGAAAGTCACAATTACCTGTGAAAAGATTGTCAAGAAATGTTTAGATACAAGTTTTCCCATGGATTTTGATTATGATCTAAAGATCGCTCATTAAAAAAGTAAAATCAGTAAGTAAATCCTAAGTAATGAGAAGACTTACCGCAATTTATCTCATCAGAACCGTCTTTGCAGTCTTTTTCAAAATCACAAACTGATGTTTGCTTTATACATGTATCGTCACCACATCGAAATTGCCCATCTTTGCAAACTTCAGGAACAGTTTTATCCAATTCTTCTACAAACATAAAAGAAATTTTATTATCAATTCCATAAAGACGTTTTCACTGCACGGGTCGTCCAATGACAAGCGGGTCACGTGTATGCAGATTTAACTATGCTGTTGGTAGGAGGCGCCTTTGTGCAAAGTTGTATTTCAACATTGTTGAAAGTTGTACGTGACTGTCCCCATATTGCAGCAAAGTGTTTCTCTGAAATGGCGCCCTCAAATCCAAGCGCTTTGTGCGTTGCACAACCTGCACATCTGCACGTCGCAGCTCTGATGACACTACATTCTACTGGCTTCTAGCTCTTGTTCATACACGCGATAGCAATGGGTCTGATAGCAAAGGTACGGCTTACCATGCCGATCACAAGTTTGGGTCTTCAAGATAGTCGTCTCATACGACGTTCCTTGGATGGGTTAATCTTCACATAAGTATTCTATTTTTGGGGTCATGACCAGGATTAAGTACTATCATAGTGGCTTTTAAGCCATGGTCTCAATGAAAAGGGGCAACAATTTTCTTTACCATGGCTGTACATATGATGTGCGGATAGAGTAGCAATACTTTAAAACTTATGTTTTTCCACTACAGTCACTTACGTTCTGCAAATTTGCAGTTTGGATCAAACGAGACGTCATCCACAAGTACAAAACCAGAATACTGGCTGATATCAGCTTCCAATGATATCTAAGAAAGCTTAAATTAATTTCTATTAAAAATGTAGGAAGTTGATGAGATTACAATGAAATCAGCATCCATTTGAAAATGAATTTCGTCTCTCAGAAAGTAATTTCCCCATCTTCTGTCTTTGCTAAACCAGACTTTTTCGGGATCACTGGCAGTTGTAGTTGACACTTTAAATTTCTTTACTCCATCTCCACCAATAACATAATGAAATCTCATCTAGTAAATGGAGAAGAATTAAGTGATGTTAAAATACTAGGAAATAAAATAAAAATATCTTACAGTGCAGTTCCCGGCTTGAAATGTACGGCTGCTTATTTTTGATGATGTGTAAGCAATGTATTCTGCTGCTAGGAAACTACCTAAGAACGATGAAACCATAGGGGCATCATCAGCAGTGGCCAAGTGGTAAAAGTGAAATCATACCTTCACGTGAATTTGTTGTGTGATCTCTGTCTTTTGTGAAACTGTTAGCTTTTGCTAAATTCCAGCCTTGCCATTGAGTTGTCCAGACACACATATTGTTGTCTTCGAAATCACACATAGTGTAATTTTTTGTTGCTGGTAAAGAGAGGAAGGAATCATGTAGATATTATAGTACAATATGTGCACATAAATAGAAAGGGGTTTCATTAAATGTATGATTCTATAATTTTGTGATTTGGTATTGTTAATAAATCAATCACTTTTGGTGTCCTCAAATTCAATCGCACCATTTTGCATTATGTGCTATTCCAATACTGAAAATACTGATCTCGCATGATAAATTTAAAAGTGAAAAATGGTTAACATTGCAAAATTACAAAATTACCTTTTTAATGAAACCTGTATCGTTCGGCTTAAAGTGCCATAAGACGACTTTTGGGCCATATCTCTTGGGCTTGACCCACGTTTACACCACATAGCTTAAACTCTAATTAGTTTCTTACTGCAATTAGCCTCATCGGTGCTGCTTATGCAGTCAATGTTGAAATCACATTCTTGTGAACGACTTATGCATGTTGAGTTTGGTTTATTGCTACAGGGGATTTCTTCTGAACTGCAGGTGTCAGACTCTAAAAATAAAACGAAAAAACACACATCACGTCGGGGCCGTATTGTTGGCTTTTAAAAGGCGTTTACAGTACCTTTATTAGCAAAACCACAATCGATCATATTGATATCATCAAGAGCAACGAATTCGTCATTTCGGTAGTAGTTAAGAGTTTCAAATTCAACCTATGTAGAGCACTCGATAAGAAAAGGTTGGTATTTGCTATAATATAGCTTTCTTACTCTAAATGGTTGTTGTATGCTGCCAATGTAGACTGAAACCAAAGCCCACTGTCCTTCAATACCGTCAATGTTTACGATTTTTAATGCTTCGTCTCCAGTTAGGTATACAATTGAAATGCCCAAGGCATTCTCTGCAGTAGCTGTTTCACGAAGGTATATGAAATACATTTAAATATTTATACCATAATGACATACTTCCTGATGGGAGGAATATCCAAAATGACATGTGACATGTTGCAGTTGCATATTCATATCTGGGAGAATGAAGTTTGGCAGTTACATATTCAGATGGTGATCCTTTTACTGCTGCATACATGAATTGGCCTATTGAAGAGAATAGTTTTTCTTAGAAGTACTTGTTTGCCAATAGAAGAGCATTTTAGACTTGCCTTTAGCTGTTCCTGCTGTATGGTCGACTGTATCCAATTCACCTCCTGTGAAAGAACTTGCTTCGGTTTGGTTTCCTAATCTCCAGTGGTATGTATCTGCACTTGCATCAGAATAATTGCATGTTCCATTTTCAAAGCTACAACTGCTACAATTGTTGTCAGGGGAAGAGAAGTTGCATATTGAGGCTGGAATGTTCACTTCAGAGACTGTAAAACAAATTTTTTATTGCGAATAACAAAATAGCAGCATAAGGCTATAAATCACTTACATTGGCAATATTTGGTATCAAAGAAGAAGTCATCAAGTGATATAAATGAATCAACTCTATCATTTTTAAAGTAAAACTCTATGTTCAACTGTGTAAAAATGTGTACAAGGGATTAATGAAGTTGTTCGATGTATACTGCCCCCCACCTTCCACCCTCCAACAACAATCCTTTCTGATTAAAGCAAATACATGTTTACACTGTTTTTGTAACTTTCGGTGACTTGCTATAATGAGATGAGATTGGAATATGTTGCAAGTGAAATATTTACCTTGGAGTTGAGATTCGTTATAGTATTAATATCAATTTTTACTTGAACCCATTCTCTTTCTTTCGTTATTAAAACTTCAGTTCCACTTTCGTTTGTTGCAAATTGTTGCCAAATTTCAAACACGCCCAATTTAACATTATTGGTGAAATACCAAAAACTATAATCATAAGAAACTTTGTTATTGAAACATTTATGTCATTGATCAAGTTAAATCCATTTTAACCTACCTGAAACAATTGTACTCTTTTAATACTATCGGAGAATGCAAAATTGCAACAGCATCATTCATTTTATAGTAGGTTTCAATCAACAGGGTGTGACCTATAGAATATAAAATTTTTACTCAGTTATAAAGTTCGATGAGGCTCTGTACAAAAGATACAAATAGTGAGGGTGGGCTGCCCTGATGGTTATATTACCACTTGGCAATCCTAATGTATGATCCGGCAATTGATTGAGGTTGTTCTTTCGAATGTTGTATCCATTTTCTCGCTCCCAAGTTATATCAGAATTCTCATCAACTTGCCAGTTGCAAAGATCTTGTTCAAAGTCGCAAAAATCTGTTGTGAAGCGAAAAATACAAGATTTCATATACCAAAATGTATGTAATTATTGTTGTGTGCTCAAAAGTCAGCACTCACGTTTAGAATGACAAGAACCAGGTGTAATCTCAATATCATCAAGTGCGAAAGCAAAGGGACTTTCTCTCTTTCCAGGAATCACATCAAAAGAAATCTGTAACATAAACGCAATTACTTGATGGTTTGTTATTGTAAATACAGGAAGTCAAAGTTTAATGTTTCTTGGCAGTGTCAGTATGGTATCTGTGGGTTAACCATTGGCCAATTTAAAACGAAGTTTTCTTTGCTTCCACACTGACATAAGTGGCATGCAGAGACTACTTATACCAGACTGGTATACGATCACTACTGTTCGGATAACCGGGTGTTCGCATAACGAGGGTTCGGATAATCCGGTATCGGTATCGGCCCAGAACCAGGTGTTGGCCAAACACTGATCATAATGTTTCTGCTTACTTGAAAACCTTCGTTGTGGTAGACTTCTACGCTTGCACTCAGCCACAAATTTCGTCTAATTGATTCAAAAACAGCAAGCTCTTCTTCAGCGTAGTATGTCGATTTTTGAACATTAAGTACACTGCCTGCATTTGTTGAATAAAACCAGAAATGTGCACAGTATTTGCCAGCACTTAGGTGACCCGATATTAAACTAGCATGAGTAGCAGCTGGTTTAAAGGTTGTGTTTAAATACAAATAATTTCCTACAGAAATCAGAATAAACCATTAGGAAACTATGGTTGGTAGTTTTAATTTATTACAAACCTCCTTGTTTAGTGTTCGTTGTGTGGTCTACTGGAAAATATTTCAGCTTTTCATTTTGAGTTAATGTCCAGTCTATGGGGCTGTTACTTCGTTGATTAAAGTCACACATACCATTGTCGAATGAACAACTTGCTGATGGAAGTTTAAAGAAAGTATTACTTTAATTAGTGAGAATAATAGTCACATTCAAACTGATATACATCTGTAATGCACATAAGATATCCTAACGGTCAGGTTAAATTTGAACGTGCTGAATCTCATATAATTTTCAGATTTTAGTAAAACAAAATCTTTGCTTACGAACACTGCAACAAACCTTCAGGCTGTGTTTCAAAAACCATATACTTTTAGGACAAGGATGCACAGACTTGTTAATACCAAGGGCCACCTACATTCACTGTGACTTAGGGACGGGTCGCCAAATAAACTAATTTTTTTTTATTTATATTTATCATATATTGTCATAAAATGTAAATACAGAATTTAATTTGATGCGTGACATTGCATTGGTTTAATAATTTTGTCAGTATATGGTTCGACTTTTGTTGATTTTAAAGTTTCCAACACATGATGGAACGGGCTGCCACTAAATCAACGGAGGACTTCCGTTTGTGCATCTGTGCTTTAGGACGTACAAAAGATGCTCTGAGGATGTTAAGGACATTTTTGGTATGTCCTAAAGGTTTTTCAATACATTCTGTTGTTACATTGCAGTTTGAATGTGACTAACCATATTATTGTTTAATAGCTAAGATCTAATATTATTGTCTACGCTCAATTCATCTTACTTATCATTGGACATTCCTTCAGAAGCAAGACAACATCATCAACAGCGATATACCCACTTGAATATTTCCGTATTGAGGCTTGAATAATAATCTAGATATTTTGGAGTGATTAATGTTGTCTTTATTGGCATCATTTTCTAGTAAAACTATATCAATCTTACTTCATAGTTTATGTAGTTTCTTATTGATATTTGGGCAAACTGCCACGAGCCGCCTGATGTTGCTGTACCATTCCATACGAGTGTCTCTCGGTTAAATTCAGTTCTCAAATATATTTGTAATAGATGGCTAATTGGAAAACATTTTAAGGTTATTATTCAAGATTACAATTAGCATATTTCTTTTTATACATTGATGAGTATGGGCTGTAGGCGTTGTACCAAAATTGAAAACATGCCGCTTTTCCGTATTTAATGGTTTCATTTGTCGCCATTCTGGACGTACTGGACCACTTGTCAGCAAGAGCATAAAAACCTAATAAAAACGTGCAATTTCTCTGAAATTAGCAAACTTGGAATTGTAGGTCGAACCTTTGTTAGTCTTTAAGGTGTGGTCGAATTTCGGTCCTGTGTCTTTTTCAGCAAGTCCATGGCTAACTTTCCAGTCGTCATACTGATTATCAGCGTTTGATAATACCCAAGCACATTTATTTGCATCATCAAAATCACATCGAAACAGTTCATCTACAAAAATAAGACTTTTAGGTCAATTTGAATTCCCTATTCTGTTTAAAGGTTATACCTTGTACTTCTGTATTGTTGGTAACAGTTTCAGGTTCTAGATTTTTGCATAGAATAAATTATTGGTAATAATTATTAGGACTTTACTATCATAGCTTTTATTGTCTGTGAATGAGAATTATGTTGTACCTTTGCAATTTGGGCCTACATGTAGTGAAATGTCATCAATTCCAATAAAGGCGGAACTACTTATGCTATTGGTTGCTTCAAATATTAACTCAAACTCAACAGTGCAGTTAAAAACTACATTGGCTCGACTCCAGTGTGAGAATGAACTATCTTCAACGGCTTGCCAAATTGGTAGTTCTAGTCCTTCTAATCTATCCAACCGATTTACAAACACTTTAAATGATGTACTACCATCTATCCAAAAAAAAAAGTAAAGCTTATACCGTAATCTGTATAGTTTTGAGATTTCTCTATTTGGAAACTCTACAACTTACACTTTTCAAATTTCACATATGCAAATTCCAAGCAAAAAGAATGTGACTGATTAGTGCCTCTAAACGCTTCACTTCTAAGTCTAGACACTGGCTCAGCAAGATGTGCACCACTAGTGTAATCCATATAGGCGTACATTCCTGTATTTAAATTCATTTGTAAAACATCATAACAAAGACATTAACCATAAAAGCCCTTCTACTGGATCCATACACCATCTGCATAGAAAATTTTTGCCCAAATAATAAAAGAGATTTTATGGTAATTTGAAAAAATGAGCAGTAGCATAGCAATCAAGTGTGCAGCACGTGCGTTTGACACGGGCCTACGAGTAAAGGGCGCATGGAGGATGAAAAATTGTGATTACATATCACGCCATGTACTGAAAATCCTAGCTACAACTCTGCTAACAAGTCCATCCACCTAACTTGCACATGAGCACTTTGACTTCTTGCTACCCCACGAAAAATGAATATGCTTTCGTAGTGCAGGTTTTGGTTGTGAACCAGCTGTAATTTAGGGCAATTAAATGATCGTCTCAACCAGTCCAGTACATCTAGTTTTGAAATTTTCCAAAAAGTTGCATTATGGAAGTACTTCCACAAATATTACCATGATCAAATGCGACAGGTCCTACTACATTGTGCGGATTATAAGTCCTTCCATAACTGATCATCCAATTGTTCTTCTGATCTGGATCATTTATATAACCACAAAAGCCTTTATCAAAGTTACAGGTTCCAGGAAGATCACATTCTGATGGAAGCATCATTATATCATCAACGCCCATGAAAGATCCAAGCTTTGCATTTGTGAAATTTGCAAAAAATGCAACCTGAAAAAAAAGTAATTAAAGAAATATGCTTGATTTATGTTGTCTTCAATGTTTTTACATAAAAGTCCTCATATGCACTGATGGTGACTTCTGCTCTGTGCCATCTGTTTCCTCTATCGCCGATTCTTTGCCATAAATCTGTTGTGTATGTTGTGTCATTTTCATCCATTTTGTATCCAAGTTGGACACTTAGAAGACCATTTCCAGCTCCACTCATGTAATACCAAAACGAAAGACACTGGGTACCCTTATACTTGGAGTATTTGCTAGAAATAAGACGGCCATGTGCAGGAATAACATTGTTTTCAACGTACGCAAAAGCACCATCAGGAGTCAAAGAGGTATGATCTGTACTCGGTCCATTTGCTTCTTCTTTTGCACGAACAACTCCCCATGCTACTGTTCCATTCATATCCGTTGCCCATCCACATGAATGCATGGTGAAGTCACACTCTTCAGCTGTTTCAAACAAAGAAGTTAAAGTATTGATGAACAAACAAGCAAACATTATCTTCACAATTCATCATTTACATTCAGGGCAGCTGTCCATATAAAGCTCGAAAGTTCTTATGGCTATGACATTGCTGTCGCTAATAATGGCTTCTATTCTGAGCTGTAAGATCATTTTATCAGTAATTGAAATTTTACAACTAGACACAGTTCTACTTACACTGATTTTTTGGTCTGGCAAATTAAGTGTTATTGGTGCTCTCTGCCATTTGTCGATTGAATGTTTATTTCTCCTCCATGCAATGAATGTTGTCGGAATTTTATTATCACTTTCGTACAAATCAATGTAAACTGTGAGTAAACCTTCGCTAAGACCAAACATATAATAATAGAAATGAAAACAAATTGCTTCGTCTTCTGGTTTTGTTTTAAACAATGGGGTTTTTAATGTGTATATTACACTATCCATATTAGGAGCATATATATCATTTTGAGCCATTGCATAATCCTCTGTCAAAAGAAAAATAAGTCACGAAAATTACAAATATTGATTTTTGTATGCTGGAACTTACTTCCAGGAGGGAAATATTGTTGTTCTAAAGGTTTGGATGAGTTGACAATAACCCAATTGTTATACATGGATGTGTTTACATTACTCCATCGGCAGAAATCTTCTTTGAAGTTACACTCAATTTGCTTGTAAATGGCTTCTGCTTAAAAAGAAACAATAATTAAAAGACAGTCCTGGTTATGGCAATTTATTTCCAAATTTTAGTTTACCCTCGGGTTCAGGAGGAGCTACCGTAGGAACTAATACAATACTATTGTTTGCATTGTATGGAATTACTGTAATATATAATTAAATAAATATATGTAATCTTTATTTACACACAAACTGACAAAAATTTCAGATTAAAGATTATAAAACAAATGCTATTGTTATTATTATACATTTTTTATCTCTCTTTTATAATTTCCTGAATTATTATTATTAAGAAGTACTTACTGGAGCAAAAATCATCTGTAATCATAATATCGTCTATGGCGATATCTCCTAGTGAACCGCCAACGGTTGCTTCAAATATTAGCCGATACGAATTAATGTTACTGGGGACCGATATTTGGGCATAATGCCAATCAGACTGTCCATCATATCCTTGGTCACCTCGTGCTTGCCATAGAGGGTTTTCATTTCCAGCCTGGAACTGTATTTTCACTCCCAAGTTTATTTGTTGGTTTAATTGTATTTCAATCAATGATTAC